>NDXZ01037682.1:0-13215 GCA_003055125.1 Paykullia maculata | reverse complement strand
TGGTTAGATTTGTGACACTACGGTGCAGATATCATACCAAGAGTGTGCCGGACTAGTTCCCACAATCATCTTAGCTGACTTTGCAAAATAAGAAAAAAAAATAACAGTAAACAGGTTTTGAAAAATAATTAATTATTGTGACTTTAATGGTAAAAGCATGTGCGTATTTTACGTTTTTCTTTTCAAGAGATTAGAGATTATTAAAGAGATTATTTACAAAGAATTTGTTTTTTTTTTAACAAAATTCTTTACATCATTAAATTGTCGTGTTTTTATGTATCACTTCCGGATGGTAAGTTATATTTTAGCGACTTTTATTTAAAAGTTCGTTTCTTTAAATTTATTTTAAAGCTGTTTGGGTTTCGAAACCTTAATTTAATTATAATATTCAAAAACTCTTCCCTATTTAAAATGATGGTACTTTTTGTAAATACCTATTAAAAAACTTTCTCTTTCCTAAAGGTACTATATTCGCCCCCCAATTACTTAAGCACATAAAAGAGAAGAGTTTACAAAATATAAGACATATTGTCAAGTTTCATAATAAAGAAAACGTGACACTTTATTAACAATAATAATAAGACGATACTATTTTCATTGTTTTTATCGTATTTCTTTAAAGAAAATGTAATTAAAATAAACTGCAAAAAAAATAATAATAAAAAGAAAGAAAAATAATACACAAAATGATATTCAGGTTATAATATGAAGAAAACGCCGATTTAGCTAAAAAAAAAAACCAACAATTAATAAGAAGACCCAATTCATACTTAAGATTTCATTTTAAAATTAATGCATTTAGTTATAAGCGAAAACAACAAACAATTACAGAGCGGACAAAGCTAAGAGCGAATTAGGTTTAATTAAAATTAAGATCGGTTTGTGGCAAACATATTTTATAAAAATTCAATAATCAGTAAGTGTTACTTAAGGATCTGTAAAAAAATAAAAAAAAGGAATCTATCAGTATAAAGTTACAAAATGCAAAACAAATTGTTAAATGAAAATATATTTTTAAATATTAAAGAAAATAGTGAAATCATTTTGATATAAATAAAAAAAAAATTGTAATATGACCCAAAAACAATGTGCTTATAAGTGTTGAAGTGCTCCATATTAAAACTAAAGCCTATTAATTATTCTAAATTACTAAAGAAAAAACAATTTGTAAAATAAAACAAAAAATATGTGAAAATGCTTAAATTGCACATTTTAAAATTGGTTTGTATCGTTTAAGAGTTGATAAGTATTATTTTGCTTAAATTTAAGCAATTTTAAAACATATGTTGGAATGTGAAAATATAGATATCAATTTTGATATTCTTAGACGAGTTAAATAATTAGTTGTTACGCATTGTTAAAACAATCGATCATCAATGATAGATTTAAAAAATTTAATAGTCAACATTACATTGCTTTTGAAATTTTGTGAAAACTTTGGTTTGCGAAAAAAAAAAATTAATTTTTATAATTTAAATAGTAACACTAATAAGGCAGAAGGACAATAAGTAAATTGACTACACACAAAAAAAAACATGGTTGAGTATGGTTACGGTAACAGACAATTTTAAAATTCTATGATTACTGAAATCATTATATGATTGTCACAATCATAATATGAATGTAGTCATATTTAACGTCAGTACCATGATCATATTATGGTTGCGAGAATCGTTATATGGTTGTGAAAATCATTATATGATTGTATATAAATTATAAACATGGTTACGGATAATCATATATATGATGCCTTTAAAATATACATATGTTAACCATAATCAAAGAGCATCATATATATGATTATCCGTAACCATCTTTATAATTTATATACAATCATATAATGATTTTTACAACCATATAATGATTCTCGCAACCATAATATGATCATGGTATTGACGTAAAATATGACCATATTATGATTGTGACAATCATATAATGATTTCAGTAATCATAGAATTTTAAAATTGTCTGTGATCATATTACCGTAACCATACTCAACCATGTTTTTTCTTTGCGTGTATGAATAGCTTTAAATGCTTTCAATTTGTGAAACTATTTTTAATGCAAAATTTACCTTCGATTTTGTATTTAAGTATGCCGTTCTGACGTTTATACAAATCTAAGATACTTAATACAAAGCTAATTAGTATTTAGTAAAAACAAAATATTTATTTAAAATTTTCTTAAATATAGTTTTTCCACAAAAATAAAACAATTATTAAAAAGCATAATTGATAAACATTTTTTTGTTTACAGAAAATTGATTTTGTTTTAAAAAAAAGTCCACATATTAAAAACATTTCTTTAAGAATTTTTTTACAAAAAGGCTCGCTGGGTAGAGCTTCGCTGCGAAAGAAAAAGATGAAGATCGTGCCAAATACTAATTTGCAAAAAGGTTATTGCGAACAAGAGTTCTTTCTGCAAAAGGGCCGTATAAGCTTTTAGCAGTTTTTTTATATGAGTTAAGAAAATTTGGTTTCCAAATTTCTATTTAAAAAAAGAAATAAATTTTTAATCACCCGGTCTAAGTATGCAGCTAACTTTTAGTTAAATTGTTTGAAGTTATTCAAACTTGCCGAAAAGCAATTAACCACAAGTAGTTAAAAGAGTTAAATCGGATCTTAACAGACACAATTCTCCTAGGCCTAAGGGAAAACCCGCTTCATTTTTGTGTCTTTGGTAAATATAATAATCTACAAGTCAGATTCCTCCTTTTTCTGTGTTTCCTGTTGGTAATTAAAATTCTTCCATAGCATTATGTTGTTTGTTAAAGTAATACACATACATATGTGTGCCATGGGTTGATGAGCGAATGTGCGCGTATACACATCCGGTAAACAAATTTTTCAGAGACAATAACAACTACATTTTTGATAGAATGGCTTACTTACTATACATGACTAACTAAACGTTAGTTTAATATTCATTTTATGGCGAAATAATTTGTTTTTAATAAAGAAAAATATTTGTTAAATGGTGTTCACCTTTGACTGTCAATATATTAATTAGCATGTTACAACTACTAGGTGCTAAGTTGTAAAATATGGACACTGAGCACCGTGTCAATAAAGTCTTAACTTGTAAAAATGTTATTAAAATCACGAAAACATATTTTTCCCATTGCTGACGCACTTTATATACTCCAAGTCCAATTTTTAAATACGCACACAAGTTTTTCATTGTAATTAATATTTGTTTACAAACAATAAATAAATTGAGAAGGAATTTTTTTTTCGTTATTACTTAGTACAAGATTTTTCTCGATTTTTTTGAAAAATTGTTTGATTAATAAAATAAATTGAAAATAAGGATTTTTGAAATAATTTAAGCTTTTATAATTATTTAGGTGAATAAAAAAAATTTGTGCAATTTTTTGTATTTATTTTCTTTGTTTCTTACATACATATATATTTGGAAAATAGTATTTTTATGTGAAAAGAATATTGTGAAAAAGTAAGTTTTCCGGCACTAGCCGAGTGTAATGTATTTTAGTGTTGGATGTAAATATCATCTCTAGGTACGGTGACCATATTTTTTTTAATCAAAATACAAAACAAGGAAAAAATAAACTTTTGTATTAATTTTTTTTGTACAAACAAACAAATACAGATTCAATTTAATACACTGATTTCTTATAAAAACAAAAAAAAAAGATCATATAAAGGAACACATACATATATATTTTATTACAAAAAAACACACCTGACTTATATTTTTCGATGAATAAATTTTTATTTTCTTTTAAATTTTATACAATTAAAATTATAGTTTAATTTTATTGTTAAAACGGTCATAATGGTCTACATTTTTATATGGGGTTTTTTTCAGTAATCCAAATGTTATTTAAAACAGAAAATACACTTTCAATGTTAAAATTTGATCACTTCTTTAAAATGTATAAAAATTGCTACGCTTTTCTGCGGACTTATTATTTTAATTTATTTTATTTTATTTTTTAAAGATGTGTAATTTTTACTTCTGGATCAATAAATTAAATTATTCAGTATCAATATGTTCAATTAATTTTTTCTATAAAAAAAATAAAAAAACTAGGTTCAACATCTTCCCATGTGGGAACTTTACGAAAAGAACCCATTTTAGTACTTCAACTTATTAAAAGACGGCATCTCAAGGTAGATTAAAAAGGTAATAGCGTTGCTTTAACAAATATAAAGAAACAAAAACCACCTACAATTTTTCGTTGCATAAATACTTTGACAATGTCAAAATTATTGCTGACAAATGTTTTGTTAAATAACTTTTTTTCTTCTCTTAATTTTTCACACAAAAGTTTATATTTTGCACGCCTACAGACATGTTTGTAATACATGTGTGTGGGACATGTCTTCAGGGTCATATAAAGAAAAATTTACTAATTGGCCCAAAATCCACAGAGATATGGGCCAAAAATCTATATGACTTTAACTATTTTTCGGTATAAATACATACGTAAACTGTATGTATTACTTTACGATATGTTATTACAAAAATTCTGTTAATATGTTTTACAATATATTATTTTAACTTATAAAAATACAGAACAAATAATAAACTCGAAATAAAATACAGAACATTTTAAGGGTTTTTGCATAATAATAATTTATACAGAACAGAGGTCTCAAATATAGTACTGTTCTGTATAATACAGAACAATTGGTCACCGTATCTATAGGCAAACGATTTTTTATAATAGATGGTTAATCGTCGCGTATATTCATATTTTTTACCACTAGCTGAGTAATATCGAAATTTACCACAGCCAGTGAAAGTTTTTTCTGTTTTCTTTTTCAACATTAAAACATGTTTTATTTATTCGCTTTTTACACCCTTCACCACAGGTGGCAAGGGTTTATTTAAGTATGTCATTCCGTTTGTAATTTCTACAATATTCATTTGCGACCCCATAAAGTATATATATTCTGAATCCTTCGTCTGTTGAAATCAAGATTTCGTAGTCCCCCTATATTGTACGGACCCGTATCAAAAAATCAGATGCTTGCTATTGAAAATCACTAAAATCCGTAATTTAACGAGATATGAGCTAAACAGTTTTTTTTTACACAAAAATTATTATATTTGTGGTAAGACAGGCCTTTTTGGGAAACTTGAAAAAAATGTCTTAATTGGCCAAGAATCAGCAAGGATATGGGCAAAAAACCTATATGAACAAACATTTATATCATAAAAGAAATGACTTTAAATACTTTTCGGGCATGTAAATTACATACGTACATACAAACATACATACACTTGGTGAATGGTCTTTTACTTGCTTATTTCTTAAAGTTTCTGGAAAAAAAAATGTTAAACCAAGTATTTTTGGGTTTTAGAGTAAAAAATTATATACACTTTAAATATAAAAACCCTTTTAAGTCATTAAAAATTGTAAAATTTAAGAAAAAGATAAGACAAATTTATTTGTAGAAAATTGTTTTATGTAAGTTTTTTAAAAAAGATTTTTCAAACAAATTATTCATTTAATTAATTCAAGTTATTATTATTATTATTATAGAAAAAACTTATTTCAGTAAATACCCCATTTAGTACTGGTGACGCTTACTTTACTAAAATTAAAAAAATAAAATAACTAAATGTAGAACATTAACATAAATTCCTAATCCTCCACGGTGAATATATTAAAAAATTATATTATGAAGTTCAGATGCTTATAATTTTCTGTGACCTTAAATGTTAACTAAACAAACAAATATACAAAGCAACTGATATTTCGGAAAATTCCAAATCCAAAACCTTCCGTTGTTTCATTTCAAATAAAATGGTGGGGATGCCTAATGCCTAAATTACGACTATTCAAAGCACAAGTAATTAAAATATTAATAAAATTATTAGACATATTATGAAAATAAAAAAAAAATCCCCAAAACTTTTAAACAACGTATTTTTATTTATTTTTATACACATTATGATGTCAAATCAACAAAAGTCAAATAAGAAATTTATTTTTATTTGTATGTATGTGTATATCAAATGACAAACATTTTTATATAAAAATTTTATAAAATTTCCTAACAAAAAACACTCTTCTTATAAAATATTTTTAGAATTTAAAAAATAGTAAAATTATAACTAAAAATTTAAACAGAAAAGTATTTTTCTTTGAACATTAAAATTTGTTAATTCCATAAAGTCGTATGACTTTAAAAAAATAAGTTTTTGGTATTAACACTATTTACATACGTACTTTTGTTAAGTTCATCATTTTTAATTTTTTTTTTATTTCAATTTCATATTATCATTACAAATCAAATAAAGTCATTTTTAAATTCGTTGTTGTTTTTGTAGTTGTCACTCTCAGTTATTGTTTGGTTATAATTGACATAAATTATCAATTCGCTGTAAAATACGCGTAAGTACTTATTTGCCAACTAAATTACTGTGCAAATATTTAAGCACACATTATCGAGAACGCGAGAAAAAAAGAGAAGAAGATAAATGATGAATAATTAATATAAATACATAAATTTAAATAAAAGTAAATTTTTTTTTTTAAAGTATTTGCTAAATAAAACATTTATTATATTATTCTATGGCGTCTACGCATGATACCAATTTGGTATTAAGAATCAGGTTTTTATCGCTCATTTCAAGTAATTTTTTTTTTACTTCCTCATTCTTGATTTTATTTTTGGAAACTTCTGAAATTTATATTCGAGATATTTGCAAATTAAGAAGTATATATGCATTAGCAAAATTATGTACCCCTATTTTAACACGTTTCAGGTACATACATATGTATGTATTGATGTATGTACATACGAACTGAAAAATTTGACATACGAGTAGTTAAAGCTCATGTGCAAAAGGAATTCAGGATGGAAAAATTATTATAATAGGGTTTTTCAATAAGGACGGGCAAATAACGGTGGCCTGGGGTGGCCATTTTGTTTAAGAGGCGTCTGTCGAATCTGTTGTTAAATATACATTAACTTATGCTTAATCACCATGTCAGGTTACACGATATGGCAGCTTGTGCAATTGATAAAACTTTATTTTTAAAATGAGTGTTCGTTAGTGCAAACGCCGAATTCTTTTGTACGGCAAAAATTCGGCTGCCTCGGGTTTTCCTGCAGACTTTCACACACTGTTTAGGCGGATCTGTCATTATATCAACGCACGAGTGTCGGCTGATGGTTAACCGAGCCGGTCGTCCTGAATTTGGCCGCCAAACGTTAAAGAATCGATTGTTAAAAGCCTTGCGTCTGTAGTTAAAATGTATGCAACCCAAATGATTCTTAAATTATTTCATTTAACAATTGGGATTAAACAACGAAGGTAGTAAAATAACTACGGTACGATATTTATATCGATACGAATGACAACAAATTGTTGTTCTGTATTATCGACTTGTAGCTTTTCATAAGCTTTGAAAGATGCGCTGTATGTTTTAAGAACTGTTACGCTTTAAAGTGGAAATAGACGCAACATTTTTGTAAATGAATTCCGTACGACAACTTTTGGCACTTCTGCCTTTTCAATATTAATTGCGGGATAACTTCTACTTTTGAGGTTTTTGCAAAAGGAACAATGGGAAAATTTAAGTACAAGCTTTGCTATTCTTTCTTCACAAATAATACATTAAAAATTCTACAAAATGGCTAAAATTTCTGATGCTTTTTGGCTTTATTGGTAACAACATGTATGTTCAACACGGTAGAGCGGCTGTGTTTATTTTGTCAAAAATTCCCAAATACCGTTGCGCTTGCATTTGTTGCTACAAATTAAATAATTTTTTAATTGTATCTTTGATTTAATTACTAATCACATAAAACTGATTATTTTAATAATTAGTTTTTTTTTATTTTAAATTAACTCAAATTTAAAAAAAATTAACAAAAAATTCGAGTTTTTAAATTATGTAAGTATGTTATGTATATGCAAACACAAACATACAAATGTGTGGTAGCATAATTTAAGGCAAAAGGTTACTAAACGACAGAAAAAAGTTAATGGGTTTTCCCTTTTTCGTCATTTTGTTAAAATAATAAACTTGTCAACGGATTATTCAAAAATATTAATTTATGTGAGAGTTTGTTTTGAATATTAATTTTAAATTAGCAATTACTTAATTTTAGACATAAAAAGAAATCTGTATAATTGATGTACATCTATCTATCTATAGGTAAAACCTCTTGTTTAATGATTATTTAAGCGATAGGTTAAAGGGGCATTATGCTTTTGGGCTAATTAGTGAAAAAAATTTCCTAACACCCACCTTAAAATATGGCTGTTTACGTAAACCTTAAAATCAAAATGCACGTTGCAGCTTAAATATATAATGCGATGAGATTTCTTTTGACTTACACACAAAGGCTTTTTTAGTTTATTAAAAATTATTACATGATTTTATGTATCTTCTTTTTAAACAACCTCCTAGAAATGTCTGTTAAAAATTGTACTTTCAACACAAAATGAATAAACATTGGTCTGATTTTCGTATGATTGATATAAATTATTAAGCCCTTTCTAAAGGCACCAGCACTTTTTTACACCTTCCTCCACATTGTAGATAAAGATAAAGATTCCTAAACATAAGTTTTTATTTAAACATAAAATTTTGAATTAAGTAATAAATAATAGCGTACACATTTATAAAATTTACTTTAAATGTAGATAACTAGACGAAATTTTCCTTTTCGTACGTTTTGGGAAAGTTTAATAAAATGAGATTAAAAAAAACAGAAAAATATACTAAAAAAAAAGTACAGAAACGCGAAAACACAATTTTAACTTCGAAGCGTAACGTAAAATTATTTTGACCACAGGTGACAAAGGTATATATAAGTTTGTCATTCTGTTTGTAATTTCTACAATATTTATTTGCGAACCCATAAAGTATAAATATTCTGAATCCTTATATCCGTCCGTCTGTTGAAATCAACTTTTCTCAGCCCCCCCCGATACGGACCCGTTATTGGCATCAAACAATCAGAACTTTAAAGGGTCTCTTGCTATTGTCACCAAAATCTGACATTTAAGGAAATATAAGCAAAAAAAAAATAAAGTTTTCTAAGACCTTTCGGACATGTAAATACATACGTACATACACACATATAGGCATGCATAAATACCCGAAGTGAAGGGTATATATACGATGACCATCCGAACACTATTATAGCGGACAGTACACTATTTTAGCCTCCCGTACACTATTGTTTTTGTGTACACTATTTGAACATTAATTTTTCTCACAAATGTTCACTTTTTCATTATTCCCACAGTATTAAGGAAAAAACCTTAAATCACGAAGTTATAATTGTTAAATTGTATTCATATTTTTTTTACATTTATACAGTTAGAGTAGAAAAACTTAAAGATATTTGTGAATATACGTTGTGTAAAATACGTTGGTTAATGTCAGCTTCATGACGTATATTGGAATTATTTGTACCTTTGAAAGAGTACTTTCTTCAACACGAAAAATGTCCAACAATATTGCTTAATTACTTTAATAATTATGGATTATAATCCATTTGCTACTTTTTGGTTACTATTTATACACAGTCAAGCTTGTGTCTTTCATAAATATATTCTGTGTTTAGAAACATATCATATTTGAATGCCTGAGGAGGCAATAATATAAAAGGATCTAAAATTAAAATTAATTGAACGTAATGATGAAATTATGTTACCATTAAGGATGCAAAATATAACATAAGCAATATTATCTAAACTCAACTTAGATTTTTTAAAGGTAGCTACATCAATATTAAAATGTTTGACCATTTAAACTTGTATACACTTAAGTTCAATAAATAACAGCCCATTCAAATTATTTCTTACAAAAAAAAACTTTGTATATTTAACTAAGCTTTGTAAAAATTAAATTATCTCAGGGTTTTCGCATTTTTCAATTAACCCTAAAGCACTTATCTCGACTTAGTATCAACAAAAATTATTTTGCCTTTCAATATAGTAGCTTAAGTTCACTTAAGTTTTTATTTTTCTAAAAAAACCACGAATATTTACTAATAAAACTTTTTTTTTATAAAATTAACAGTTTTGTACTTAACAAATGTGCATCTTTTTCTGTGGCTAAAAATTTTATATTAAATCCAAAAACAATAGATTTTAGACAAACCCTTTAATATCTCAAAACACGAAATTTCGACTTAAGCCATTATGATTTATTGCCACAGATATGTATACATACATAAGAATATTGCTCAATTTCATATAAATTAAAAAGTTTAAAAATGGGTTTAAAAGAAATGTAAAACTTTTTTTCTTCCAATTTTTAATTTTTATGCAACTGAAACAAAATTCATTATTTCATAGAAAAAATGTAAATAAATTTGAATTACGAAATCGTTATTGTTTAATGAAATTTCATTTAATTAGGCCTTACTCATTAAAATAACGAAATTAATTAAATGAAAATAAAACTTTGGAAATAAAATAATATTAAAAAATTTAATTGAAGTTTAATATTAAACTTTCAAAATGAATTTAATTAAATACAATTACATGAATAATACATTTTTTAAGGGAAAATTTAACAAAATATTGATTATATTAAACCTCTTTTCAAAACAGTAAAAATTAATACATTTTTGTTTTATAATTTATTTATTTATTTTTTTTCATCATATTTCATAACAAAATTGTGCAAACATATGCATGTATTAACCCTGTCAGCTAAATAAAGTTTTGTTTTAAATACTTGTGTCTTAATTGTCACTATTTCCTGTCCATTGATTGTTTGTTTTTTACCCTTTAATATCGAATTTTCATCTAAACATTAACATTCGTGACACTGTTTACATATATATTAAGGCAAAGTAGAAGAGAATGATAGAACTTAGTAATTTATTGAATTTTGTAGCGATCGGTAGTACTTTTTTTAAATGGAAATGTTGTTATTGAAAAGAAAGTGTTGAATTTTCGATTAGTCCTAAACTATTAGATGGAAAGAAAAGTAAAATAAATGTGAGAAAATTTGATATTTAACTTAAGTTTTACTTAAACGGTCATGCAACACTGGAAATGCACTAAACACGTTTTATACTCCCTCATATATTTCCTTAATCCTTATTTAAATCAAAGATGATTTAGCATAGTCCATCTCTTTGTACGTAATAAATCTTGAACAAATGATGTATCCGTAACAAGTCATATATAAAATACATCTCGTGTGAAACCAGCTTTAATTTAATTTTTAGTAAAAAAACACGTGTTATGGAGAAATTTAAAAATAAATCAAGTTTTGCATTAAAATAAGTGCTGCTGGTGATTACAGTTTGCGTTTATTTAAATAAACATTTCATTGACTGTGTAAATGATACTTTGTAATGCGACTAAGATGTCGTAAATAATGTTAAGTGTCTAATTTAACACATTTATTTAATAATTGCTAAATAAATATTGATTAAACATTAAAGTGACTAATTGACAATTAGTAAAAAGAAAATATTTGAAAAATATGATGGAGTTATATTAATTGGTTAAAAAAATTTGAGTTACTTATATGACTAATGTTAATAAAAATTAACACTTAAATTCTAAATGAATGTCTGTATGTACCAAAGGAAATAAGCCATGAAATTAAGTTTAAACTTTGGAAAATAGTCTTAACTTCAAAGTGAAAATCTTAGATAATTTAACTTTTCAATCTAAAAATATAAAATTGAACTTTTTTAAAGTGTACTGATCACTACCTTTTCGAGGTTTTTTATCACACGTTTTGATAATAAAACTGATACAATTTACAAAAATATTGTTTAAAAAAATTTAATTTGTTTTGCAAATATCGTATTTTATTAAATTACAAAAAAAATTTAAAATTCTAGCCTAAATTATGTTTTGTCATATGTACGAAAGTTTCGTCTGTTTGACAAAAAAAATGTAAATTATATTCTGTCTAGCATAAAGGGGTTGCAAAGGTAACATAATTTTTGCATTTACTGCAAGATAAGCTATCATAAGTTTTGCTAGTACTGGACCAAACCAATATTATTAAGAATATCTGAAAAAAAAATTTCAAATTTAAGCAGCCAGTCTAGCCGGACATCACTTTTTTTTAGTTTATATTGCTAAAAATCGGAGATTAAGGGAAAAAGTGTTCCTAAGCAGAACTAATCCTACCTCTGTTTACTTTTGTTTAGCAAATGCATCTTTTATCGTCAGCATAAGTTTATGGTAAGGGGAGGTATCCCCCTGATAAAATAAGCAAACAAATAAAATTGTCAAAAAATTAAAACTGAAAATATAAAAAAATTACAACTGAAAGTTAAAAAAAAGTAAAACTGAATTTTAATTGAAAATTATTTAATTTTTTTTTGCTGTTTGTTATTAAAAAACAAATTTTTGTCAAAACATTCCAGGGTTGTTAGATGTTTTTCAACCCTGTTTCTATTATTGACATAGCAGCGTTGACGCTTTTGTTTAGGTATGTACTTTTAACGTTAGCGCGAGGCGGAATAAAACTCAACGCCCTTGTTTAGGTTTGTCTGTAATAGTAGATATTTCATATTTTATCGTGATGTACTTATATCATTTTAAGGATCGCGATGGCCCTTACTTTCAAAAACCTTTTGATGTTTTTTTTTTCTCAAAAAGTGAACAAAAAACCGTTTTGTTAATTTTGAACGAATTTTTTTATAATAAAATTAAAATGTTTCTAAAAATTATTATAAGCAACTGTTAATATAGTCTTTCACAGAAAAAAGATATCAATGTAAAATCTTAATTCGTTTAGCCACAAAAAAAATATATTGTAAACCTGTTAAAACCGTAAAAAGTCAATAAGTATCCATGCAATTTGCACAACTTTCTTGACATTAACAGTGTCCCAAAACGACAAATCTCAGGCAAAAGTCTTGAAAATTCACTAAACTATGCAAAATTTTGTTGTCTGTCGAGCTGCGTACTTAAATTTTTACATTTCTTTAATTTTACTTTTAACCAAATGTTCGGCTAGATTGGCAAAATACCCCTATGTGCAGCGTTAACCCAGAAATAAATTTGCCCTATAACCAAAAAAATATTTCCATCATAATTTTTTATTATTTGTTCCAAATAATTCTAATAAATTAATATTTTTACTTACAACTTCAAAGATTTCCCTAAACTGCTTATTAAATAAAAACAAAAATTATTGATTTAAGAAGGAAACGAGCACAATTCAATACCTGAATAACAATTTAGTAATCAGTTTTCATCACTACGAAGTAATTTTTTAAAACATGCTTGCGAATT
>NDXZ01037676.1:0-10757 GCA_003055125.1 Paykullia maculata | reverse complement strand
ATATACCCTTATCACCTAAGGTGAAGGGTATAAAAAATCATTAAATTCTGTGAAACAACTGAAATTGTCTTAACAAAAACAGAAAACAACAACTAAAACAAATTGTTTACATAAATTTAAAGAAAAAAATATTCTCTGCAAATAAAATATGTGTCGGTATCTTTACATACATACATATATCCATACGGACGTCTGTCCGTAGAGTGTCATTCGGTCTGTTTGTTCTTACATGTAAATTTAAGTTTGAGCTTTCAAAACTATTGAATGTTTATCAAATATTTATGTAAAAAAAAAAATTATTTGCTGGAAAAGCATCATCTTCATTTAAAATTAGTTTATTTTTTTTTTTATTTTACTCTACATTTAAACACGATTATTACTAAATTCTGCCGATTTTATTTTGTAATAAATATTTGAGCTTTCTATCTAAAATAAAAATTATCATTTAAACGGTAGCTGAATTTGTACGGGGAATTTAAAATTATTTTAGAAAAAAAAAAAAAATAATAATAATAAACGTAGCACACGATTTATATTCATCCCGATATGAAGAGATCCTTAAGAATTTTTATGCATTTTCAAAAATTGTAATTTAAAAACGTTGAAACATAAAATCAATAAAATTTTGTTTATATTAACGCTAACAGCTTAAGGAATTTCGTAATGGGTGGTCTGTTATAGGTCACAGCACCTAAGTATATAACACCTACGTCTTAAACTTGCAACCATAAAGATGCTACGGAATTCTCAAAAGAGCAAAGAACAAATTTCTTATAGCTCCTACATAATATCAGCATCGCAGCCCCCCACCGCAAGCATTAACATAATCAATATAAAACTGTTAAAAATTATATTATCGTGTACCGCATAATATAGTCTGTTTTGTCTGGCGAAAACAAACAGACAAACCGACTATAAAACGAAAGGGGAAATAAAAATGTCTGCATCTACATATAGTATGTATATGTGTGTATGTGTACATTTATTCGATGTTGATTATAATGACAAGTATGATGTTGATGTTTAATTTTAATGTCTAAACAAAACGAACAAATTAAAACAACAATACTATCATCAGACACTCACAAAAACACATATATTCACACACATTGACACACAAAGACGTAAACTAAGTAATTTATACACATACATACAAACATACACACATACACACTTCTGTTTGCGGGTAAATTCATCTAAAGGAATAAGAAAAAAAAATGGAAACTAAATTAGAAAAACTCTCTACAAAAACTTTATAGACGAAATATGTATGTATGTATATTTTTGAACATATTGTTGGTGGTTGTGAAAAGTTAGTCAGCAAAAAGCAGCAACACATCATCAACGTCTACGATGCAGTTTATGAAGAAGGTGGCAGGCACTTTTATGGTTCATTTTTGTTTTACTTTTGGAAAAAAACGTGTCAAAGACTAAAATGAAAAACTAAATAATCGTCTAAAATGACTTAATGGAAATTTTATAATTTAGTTCTCTGTAAACATGTTTTTAAGTTTTTAGGGCATTTTTTATTACAAAACATTTTTGTTTTTGAGATGGAAGACTTTAGTTTTTTTTTTAATAGTCTTAGTGGGCAATAAAGTGTTGAACATATTACAAAAGTAAGGAAATTTCATAAGATAATAAAATAAGTTTTTTTTTTAATAAATGTTAAAAGAAAAATTGTCTTTTTAAAAGAAATATGCAGAGAGCATTTTTCAAATCTCAATATAAAATAATTATTATTATGTATACTAAAGTTTCGCGCTTTTGAACACATTGTATTCTGCTCAGCCACATTATAGGTAGACATGATGCATTTGATGCTTTTATAAAAATATTTAATAATCGCGTAGAGTGATATGTAATCATTTTGTGATCACGTCATTATAATAAAATAATTCAATGACACTTGAAATCAACTTTAATGATAATTAACAACCACAACAATTGTACAACCCAATTTATATATATAAAAGAGTAACGTTACTGACTGACTGACTGACTGTTTCATCATCGCCCAGCCCAAACGTATAGAGCTAGAGACTTGAAATTTGGACTTGGGTTCCCTCTCGTTTTGTAGATCCACTAAGAAGGGATTTTTGGCAATTCAAATATTTTGGGGGCAAAAAAGGGAAAAATCGGTAGCCTTATATCTTCTCAATCAAACAAGATACAAACAAAATCTAAAGCATTGTACTCTACTCAAAAAATAAGGGGACAGGTGTCTGCTAATTTTTTCAAATTTCTAAGGGGGTAAAAACGGAAAATAATTATATTTTGGTCCTTTTTTTGGGGCCCCTTGAGCTTCTAAGCCAATAGAAATTTTGTTTTAATTGCATTCGTCACATCTCCAAAAATATGAACACGTTTTTGGTACTTTTTGGAAATTCGAACTTATAGAAATAAAATCGTACTTGATTTTGGTACTTTTTTAAAAAAATATTTTTTTTTGAATTTTGATAGAATTTATGAAAAGCTTCACTTAAGCTTCTACTACTATTTAGACAACTATTTGATGACAAAATTTCGCCACTAAAATAGGGGACTAAGAGAGTACCAAAAAGGGGGAAACCGGAAAAATGCGTTTAATGGTAAATTACTTAGCCAATTAAGGTACAATTTGAATCACGGGTTCCTTCAGACATAAATAATAGTATGAGAAATTGAAATTTTAACAACAATACTAATGGGTAAGTGAAAGGGGAAAATTCGGATCAACGAGGTGCGAATAAGCCATTTTTAACCATAATCTGAAACCATCATACATTTTTAGTTTTTATGATTATCCGTAACATGTTTATAGTTTGGACAAATATATAATGATTCTTGCCATCATATATATGATCGTGGTATTGACGTAAAATATGACTACAACCATATTACGATTATGACAATCATATAACGATTGCAATAATCATAGAATTTTAAAATTGTCTGTGATTATATTACCGTGACCATATTCATTCATGTTTTTTCTTTGCGTGTAGAAATTACAAACGGAATGACAAACCTATATGTATATAACCTGAGGTGAATGATATAAAAATCATATAGGGGACGAAAAAATACTTCTTTAACTTTTAAAATACATGACAATAGATATGACCTGTTTATAAAGATATGAGATTAAGGTAATTCCAAACTCAACAATATAATGTCGCCATAGAAAGAAAGGAGAAGAAGAAAGTATATTTGTATAGTAAAAAACTTTTAGAAAAATAGTCTTTCACTTCTATTTTCTCTTTAACAATTTGAAAGATTTTCCAGAAATCAAAACTGTTGGCTTAAATTTTGCACTATTCAATAGTGGTATCCGGGTAACTGAAATATTTGTATGATGGTTGATTACCACCAAAAAATGATGATGATTCCTCGGAAGCAACTTTGTAAGGCAGAGTGCAGTTGTGCACCGCTTCCACTTTATGAAAGATCAAATAATTTTTGTATGAGATTCCTCGCGCCTTTTTTTAAGAAACTGCTAAACATATAAGGTTTCAAAAGGCAATAAATGGAGCAGTAGGTACACGCAGAGAAAAAACAGAGTTGAAACATTATCACGACAACCATTTTATTTTATTTTATTTCAAACAAGTTATAGGCATTTCTGGGATGTTATCATTTTCTCCCCCTTTTTCATTTAGTTTTTAAAACTCGAAAGCCATGATAAAATAAAATTTGCTTCTCTTCACCGTGATTTGAACCTGGAGTGCTTGGTTTTGTAGGCAAGCACTTTAACCACTACACTACGCCGGCACATAAAAACAATTTTTTGTTTGTTTATTTTGTAAAAAACTAATTGTTTTAAATTTTGATATCTTTTGGTTTTTTAAATACCAGCAAAATTTTTAATTGTACATGTTTAATGTCACTATTAGATCGCTCTTATAAATTACTATCAAAAAAGTTCTATAAAAAGCAAATTATTTAACTTCTTAATTTTCTTTAACAACAATCAGTTGACCACTAACTACTATTCATATGATATTTTTGTAGAATATAAATGAATCTTTGCAATTATTACAAAAAAAAAAAAAAAACACATTTTTGGCAACTTATAAATACATATATGTATTTATTGTATAGTTTTTAATGTCTTCTTATTGTTGGCATATGACAAAACAAAAATGAATTAAATTTTTTTCTTCTTTAAATCTATTATTCTTCATTTGCATTCTGTCACAACAGACAACACACAAACACAAAGAAACTAAAAAAATACTAAGTATTTATAAAAAGACACAGAGATACTAAATAATAAATTTGAAAATTTTGCAAAATTTTTAAACAAAATTAAAAATATTATTAAACAAGTTTTCTCATTTTCATTTAATTCAATTAAAGTTTCCTTTTTTAAACAAAACCAAAAAACTATGTCATTTATTTAATGTTTAAGGAAAAGAAAATAATTTTTACGATCAATCGGATTTAATTAAAATATTAAAAACAATTACAATGTTTATTGCTTAATGGCTTTTAGATATTTGGAATTAAAAAAAAATATATATAAATTGATTGACTGTGGCGCTTTCAATGCATATATACGTCACTCCCACGTTACCACACTAGTGTCTTAGTGTCTACTTGTAGATTATTATGTGATGATGAACAGGAAAAAAAAATAAATAAAGAATTGGAATTTAACAAGTGGTGGCTGGCGAGGGGAAATAACAGAACATTACAAAATTAAATAGTGATAAAGTGTTACGAAAACACCAAATAGAGAAACCAACGATAACAACCAGAAACAATGGCGTCAAATGCCAAACAAGTGACAATAAACAGCAGAACTTAAATTATTGTTATGCTGAGCAGGGATGGAAAATTTATGAAAAAAAATTAACTGTTTATATTTTTTTTTTGATACAAAACTTTGCAAAAATATCTATTTCATTATTTTAAGTCAAAAAGAAAAAACAAAATTTTTAAAATAACATAAAATATGGTTTTAATATAACAAATAATCGCAAACCACTAAAACATACACATACATACATATGTATACAAAAAAAAAATAAAAAAAATAAAAGTTCAACTAAATGGATAGGACTTAAAATTAATTTTAAAAATATTTTAAAAGTAAACTTTTCCTATTGCATATGATATAGGGAGACAAGCGTTGCCAAATGTTCCACTACTCGCGGTATTATCACGCTTTATGTTGTTAAGCCCCTTTGAATTTCTATATTTTTATTAAAATTTAAATTATTTGCTATAAAAAATAATAATTACATACAAAAAGTTTTTTTTTCAATAAAAAAAAACATTGTTTTCTATTCAATAATGTTTCAGTCTAAATAATACAACATTTTTTTTGGTTCAGAAATAAACAATATAAACAAATAGTTTAAACATAAGATAATTTATAGAAGAAATAAAATAAGTTGTAAGTCTTTGCAGTTAAAGAATACAAATTCTTATTTAAGTTTTGAAGAGTCAGTGGTTTAGTTTACCAAAAAAAGGACAAATATATGTTGCCATCCCTGGCCCGAGTATTATTATATTAAAATAATATAAAATTTCTTGTAAAATTTTTATTAAAAGTTATTTCAAGTCTTTTATAAAAATAATTTACAGTGTAACCAAAATTAGAGCGTAGAGCGTTGCGTTGAATGGCGTCTAGTGTTTACGCCAAAGTGACCTACCTTAATAAAAGCGTTAAAATTGTGTCATGAACAAAAAAAATATAACCAAATAGAAATGGAGTAGTATGAAAATCGCTAGATTTGAAGTAAAAATAGCTGAAATGGCATTAAATTTCAACAAAAAACAAAATCTAACGCGCTGTCAATATCGGATTTTCCAATTGCAAGACGCTGACGCCGCGCTATTTCGGTTTGCTTCATACAATTTGTATGGGCATGAGCATTCTTGACAGCTAAATAACGCTCAGGGCGCTGATTAAGGTTTGGCAGGGAACTTATTATAAATTAAATTAAAGTTGAGCAAAATTTGTAGATTTTTTCCATCTTCATAAAAAAATTTATAAAGAAAAAATAGTAAGTTTTTTTAAATTTTTTGAAAAAACAACAACAACAAAATTGTATTAAAAAAATTTAACACAAATTTGAGAAACAAATTTTATAAAAAACAATAATAATAGGGGCACTGGTTTAACCTGTTAAATGCCTCTTAAACTTTAAATATTACAGTTTAAGAGGCAAGACAAGACAAGAGGCATTCAACACATTAAAGGAATACCCCTTATATCTTATAAATAATTTTCCCCAACGTTTTTTGACAAAGCAGTCGTTTATTTAAAATATTCTTTAAACAAATTTTAAGAAAATTGCCTGAAGGGACTTCTTTGAAAGTTGAATTTTAAGGTTTATTTAATTTCCAAATCTACATAAATATTTTCTTAAAAACTTGTCAAAAACCTATTAGTGGGTTATATGCCGCTTTCTCTTTTTATTCTCTTTCATCGATTACAAATGTATCGATTTGCAAAATGTATTAGCCATCAATTAATAGGGTGTAAAAAATGATATCATAAATGAGGTTTTATAATCCAGCTTTTTTTGTCTTTCTATATTTGGGATGATTAAATGGCACATGTAGATGATGGTGGTGCTATTATTCAATTTTGGATTGTGATGACGATACTTTTTTTTATACAAAAATTGAACTTTATGATGGTCGCATGATGACACAAGACAAACTGGTTCCATAACCACTCATGGTTTTAAAATTGATGGTTCAAAAAAAAAAACTTGCCATTTTGGGACAAAAAAGAAAAAAAAAACAAAAAACACCAAAAAAATTAAGAAAAAATTATTTTATTTTTTAATGGGAAATTCACTTGAAATTAGATTTGACACTTTTGTGTAATGAAAAAAAATTAGCAAAAATATTTTACATTGATACACAGGGTATAATTATTTTGTAAAGAACTGTCTATTAAACAAAAAAAAAAAAATTGAAATGCAATAAATATAATTAAACTGATTTGGGTATTTAATTATGTATTTATTAACTCTTTATTTCATTTATTAAACGTATATTTATACCTATTTCTCGTTTCAAATATTTATTAAGTTCAAAACAACAAAGAATTTCAAGTTAATAAAATTCTCCCCTTTCACCCACCTGCAAACTAATTTTGAGTTAATTTTAATTTTTCTTTATTTTTTACAACTTTGTAGATTATAGTTGTTTTTTTTTTAATTTAAGAAAAAGTATTTTTATACAACTCTTAAGCTAATAATTCTTTATAAGTAGTAAAAAAAATGTTGATTCCTAGAAACTTGTTTCGTTATATATAAGTTCTTGAGCTTTTATTAAAGCTCTCTGTTTTATGTTCAACTTGTAAATAATTTTTCATTTAATTACCTCTAGTTTCTGTTCTTAGTTTCTCTTCTGTTACGGACATTCGCATAAATTCTTGTTCAAACAAATGATTTACATAGAAATTAAAGAACATTTTTATGTTGTTCATTTCTATAATTGTTACAAATGATAATGCACAATGGGACTTTCTGTTAAATAATTAAACAAATTTTAATTTTTAAGTAAATAGCATTGATGATTTACATATCCAACCAACATATGAACCTCTTATGCTTATTCAAACCCTATATTGCAACATTGTGTGTTACAGTTGCTAAAAGGTAAACTTTGGCACCCAGTGATTTCCTATATTTCAAGATTATTCTTTTTGAATAGTTAAAATATCACTTTAAGTCAGTCACATTATTTAGCAACCAGTTCCACAGTGTGTTGTTTGTATATTATGGCGTTTGTTTGCAATTCACCTTTACTAAATTATCATGCTACAGACAATGATATAAAATAATTATTTATGTTTATTTTCATTTACGCTTTTACTCTAGGTTTTTAATTGTTGTTCATGTAGTTTTTGTCAAATTACAAGAACATATATGTACATAATAGTTGCACAGAGAAAGAGGCAATTCATTATGTCAACTGTTTTAGTATACACATGTTCACATATGTATACATACGGTGACCATCCGTTTTGTATTATACAGAACAGTATTAAGAGCTCTGTTCTGTATAAATTATTCTAATGTAAAAACTCTTCAAATGTTCTGGATTTTATTGAGTTCATTATTTGTTTAGTATTTTTATAAGTGAAAATAATTTTTGTAATAACACATCGAAAAGTAATACAGTTTTACGCCTTAAGTATATCTGCTAACTAAAACAACATACAAACAAAATTTAAAAAGCATTGTATTCTACTTAAAAAGTAAGCGTATAGGTGCCTGGTACTTTTTTCAAATTCGAGAGTCTAGAGGGTAAAAACGCGTAAAAATTTTATTTTTAACCAAAAAACATTAAAATATTATTTTTACTACGTTCGTTACTTCTCCAAAAAATATAAAGAAGTTTTTGGTTCTTTTGAAAAATGAAATATTTTTGTAAACTTTGATAAAATTCATTTAAGGTCTATTTAAGCTTCTACAACTATACAGACCAGTGAACGGTTTGAATGCTATATTTTGTGCTTATGAACACATTCTCAAAAAATATGCCTTTTGTTCACATATACATGAATTCAGTAAAGCAATGTATAACACTATTCAAAAAAAGAGAGTGTAACGAATAAACATGCATGCATTGCATACCTTTTTCAAAAGTAAACTTAAATTCCCAAAGGCAACGAATACTTAACGAATGATATGAAATTGTTTAATGCTTGTTGAATACACATATGTATATGTATGTATGTTATAAATTTGTATAGAACTTCTGAACTACTTATTAGATCTCTTTGAAACTTGGAGCATCGATAGAGGAAGAACATAGCTCTAATACTGTCTTCAAAAATATAAAATTTGACCACAGGCGAAGAATTTTTACAAGCAACGAATACTGAGCGAATGGTGTGAATGTTTTTAGTTGGTTTCATATGGCAACATGTTATTTTATTGCTTGATATGTAAAGGCAATACAAAAATGACATGTACAAAAGGCAATCAACAAAAAAAAATTAATATCTACATAGCACTTCATATTTATTTTGTTGTCGATTAAAATCAATGCAAAAGCAATGAATTTGTGAATTGACAACAAATGTGAATAGTTTCAATCAGTTCTCTGATACAGACATCAATTTGAAAAAAAAAAATTTGACACTAAAAAGTACCAAAAGGGAAAACAAACTGGGAAAACGCGTTTAATAGTACGTTATTAAGTCAATTTGAGTAAAATTTAAAACTCAGATTTCTTCAGGCATCAAAAAATAGTATAATGTAATACAAATTTAATAACAATAATAATGGGGAACATAAAGGGAAAATTACGGGTAAACAGGGGACGAAAAATCACTTTTTAAATTTTAAGGATACTTTTTTATATTTTTTGAGTTTATGATACAGAAATGTTATGTATGTTATGATTTAACTAAGAAACTATTAATTAGGTGGTTAAAAAAGGAGAAATTTTATTTAACCAACTTCGTACTTTTTTTAATATATCGATTCTACCTTGAAGTAAAGTTTAAAGTTTTTGAAGATTAAATTATTTCGGTTAGAAAAAATTAAAAAAAAATATATTCGAAAATTGTAAACCAAGAATCGTCACTTTTGAGCTTAAAGCGGTACATGGTACTTTTTATGTTTATAAAAAGCCATTGGTTAATAGTTTTATTACGATTGGGGTAGCGAAGCAGACCGGGATTAAGCTAGTTAATTATAAATATCCCTTTGCAGACAAATTTACAAAAAAAATTTAACCTTACTAAACTTGTATGTATTTTTTATTCTAGCGATGTGATTCCATTAACATCAAAGTATTAAAATTTTTATGTATTTGCTTTGGTTTTACATAAAACAATAAAACAAATTTAACTTATAAAAAAATATTTCTTAAGTTTTCGGAATAAAATATACTTTTAAAAGTTAAAAACTCTTGAAATTATAAGAGACTATTTATATGTTTTCTGTAGACCATAATAAAATCATTTCGTGTAGAAAAAACTTTAAAATCGTTATCAAAAGTGTCAACTAAAGAAGCGCCTTTTTTAGAAAACAGGGTCCCTAAAAATTCCAATATGTAAAGACGTGTGAAGTTTTATTTCAATCGGACTATCTAAGTCGGATTATGCAGATTTAATTATTTTATTTTTATCATCACTGTGTTGGCACTGTTTAGTTAATTTGATTTTGTATAAATGACCTCATAAAATTGAAAGATGCATTCTGTTTAATGAGGATGTTAATTAATTATAGTTTTTTTTTTCAAAAAACAAAAAAAAAACATACTTTAAATAACACAGAAAATGATTTAAAAAAAGTTTTTTTCCTCACAACATAAATTAAAATACATATTCATCAGTTCCCAAATGCATTAGTCTTTTGCGAATCTCTTGTACAACTAAAATATACATACGTGAAAACAAAATAAGCCACAACTACTTTTTTACAGTTTTGTCATTAGTTTGAAATTTGTTTCTTCAAAAATATCCTTTCAATATGTATGTATGTATGTACAGTAGCCCAATAAAGTCTACATACAGCAATTTAAAAGCAATTTTAATTATATTTAACCAAAAAATTTAAAGTATTTTTTACCGTATGATATTACAGCAAATACTTAAATACATATATAAAACAGTAAAAAAATTCCAAGGTTGTCAATTTTTATTTAACATTTTTTATAAAACAAAGTCTAATAAAACTGTATGTTCACTTATTTGTGATACTTTTTTTAAACTAAAATTGATTTTTTTCTAATTTTAAGTCATGAAAATTCGCTAATATTTTTATACCCTTCACACACACACATGTGTTAAG
>NDXZ01037669.1:482-12769 GCA_003055125.1 Paykullia maculata | reverse complement strand
TGTTTTTTTTTTTTTCTTTGCCTTAAGATTTAAAACATCTAAGTCAACGATGTGGAAATTGTTTTAACGTTTGTTTGTTTTTAGCAAAAATAAATTTAAATAAATTTTAAGATTAAAATAAAGTGACTTAAATTGCAGAATATTTGTGTTAATGGTTTGTTCGGTTAAAGACAAGAAATTGTTTTGAATTCTTAGTAATTTTTTTTTTTTGGATTTTAAATAGAATATAAAATTTATTTAAACATTTTTTATGATAAACATCTTTATTTTAAAATTTTTATCAAAAAATCTAAATCTAAAATTTATCAGAAAATCAAATGAATCGGGAATAGAAACTTACAAATGGAAAATTTGGCCTTGGAGTCCCTAATATAGTTCTGCAAACTATTAAAAGATTTTTTTTTTGTTAAAATAAAATAACGAAAGAATCTTTTCTTTTATCAAAATTTATTTGGAAAAAAATAAAATTTGTATCAAATTTTAGAAATGAATATCTCCTGGAAATTTTTTTTTAGGTTTTCCTTTTAAGCCCTTAAAATAAAACTTTTTTTGTTATGTAACCATTTTGTATAGACCCTGTTTTTTAAAATATTTTGAGATTTTGGTTTAATCAAATATTTTACACTTTCATATTTTATGTTGTCACATTATCCTTAAAACAGATTTTATAAACCTTTTAAAACATTTGTTTCAGGGAATGTTTTCAGAGTATTTGTTTTGGGTTTATCAGCAACACTCTCTTGTATTAGATGTAAAGGATGTATTACATACACAAGAGAAAACACATTTATAATTTTTCTTAATAAAACGTGAAAAGTAACTTCAAAATGTTTTTTTTTTTGCTTCAAATAAGACGGTTTACAATAAAAACAATATCATTTGGGTACAATTGTTCATATTTTATATAGCGTACATACAAACCCACACAGCCATACATATGTATGTTTTTAAATCCATACATATTTGGTTCCTGTTGTTTTATTTCATTTTTTTTTTTGGTTTATTTTTTTATTAATTTTTTTTAAGGAAACTTCAGCGTGTCACATACACTTTTAAGCCAAAATTTTGACACAAAACCATTATGTAGTATTGTCACGAGATTATGTATATAATTTTTTTTATTTTGTTTCTTTTCATAATTTTTGCTTTATTTATTTCTGTTATTGTTTTTTTTTAAACTTAACTTAAGATGTATGTAATGCCATAAATTATGTACAGTTATATCCAGAAACTTGTTAGTACTTTTTTAAGACAATCTGGAAAAAAATGACTCTTTAATTTAATCAAGCATTTATGATTTTGTTTATATTTTTGTTAAAAAAACAGTAGTAAAAAAAATTAAACTTAATGATGAATCCAGATTCAAGGAAAGTTCTAACACATTTCAAAAGTCTCATGTATAATTGATAAGTAACTATAAGCATTTAATAAAGACCAAACTAAAACATTTTTGTACGAATACTTTTTTGTATCAATATCCCTACTTTGAACATAATATCGTTGTTGTCTAAGTATATTTAGCGACAATTTATTTGTATATGAAATTATTCCTTTTGAAGGAATTAAAAATTTTTTATAAATTGCAATCATTAATAATTGGGAAAATTTTATTTATACTTAGAAAAAAAGCATCATATGTGAGCATTAGGGTTGCCAACCCCAAAAGCAGATGATTTTTACAATTAATCAGGGGATTTGTTTAAAAAACAAAATCTCGATTTATTATAATCTTTGCATATATATAATGCATACATTATTTAAACTAAATAAAAAAAACAGTTAATGGTCACGATTTTTTATGTTTGCAAATAAGTTTTTTGAACTGAAAATACACATAAAATTGGGATAAAGTCTTAATAAATAACATTTTTTAATAAAAAATTAACTAAAACCCTCTTAAACAGATAAAAATCCACGTAAAATCGTAGATTTATGTCTGTTTTGACCTTTTCTTTAAAATTTGTAGACAAGAAATAAGAAAAAAATAATAACGTGGGTCAGAATAAAATATTTTAGAAAATAAGTTCGATTCTGAACAAAAAAAATGATAAATAATAATTTTAGTAATTTTAAATCCAATATTTACAAGCAGATTTTAAATTTTTTAAGGTTTTAAAAACAAAATTTTCATATAAAATTTGTTTACTTGTAAAGACCCTAAATATGGCGTTAAATAAACAAAATCCGGTGTTGTAAAATTTTTTTATTGTTTTATTTATTGAACATTTTATGGAAATAATAAATAACCATAAAGCACGCAAAGAATAAAAGTGGTCTTTTGTTTTATTTCTTTATATTATTATTGTGGTTTTATTAATATGATGATATTTTTAAAAGTTATATTGCAAATGGTTTAAACGTAATCGTTCTACAAGTTAATTCAATGCTTTGTTTTGCTATGCAGTTGTTATACATATTTCTTTGGAAAACTATGAAGAAATTTATTTTTAAACTCTCTGCAGTTTAATTATGTTAAATTATTAATACCCAATTAACTTGTGTGTAATTTCTAAAGCCAAACAACTTGCAATTATTCTAGACAAATTAAGAAATAAAAGAAAATTCATTATAATTTTATGCAAAATATCTAAGAAAACAAAACGTTTTTACAACAAAAATCCTTTTGTTATTATATTAATAATATTTAAGTCAAATATTTATGTTACTTTGAATATGTAATTATTAAAATTTTGGGTATGTTTGTTGTTTGTATGTAATTAATATACAGATATCTAAAGATTTTCTATAAATTTTGAATTATTCTAATATACATATGAAAATATGTATATATGTATGTATAACACATTAAAATATTTGAAAATTGATATTTGGTAATAACAATAGTCGGCGAGAATTATATAATTATAATTATAAAGCAAAATGAAATAATTCCATATAACAACTTTGAGATATTAGTTAAAAATGAATGACAAACATTATTTCTTTTATTACAGTAACTCGCAAATATTGGAAAAACATTATTGCCAGCATTTGTCAAACATTTTGTTATTAGAATATTATCAAAGATATTTTAAGACCAACAAGGAAATAGTGCGTGAGAAACAGATGTCATAACTATATGTGATTCTTTGGAGGAGGACACTAGAGTGAGTAAAAGTTACATTTCCTAAAGTTCTAAAACATATTAAAATCAAATTTAATTCAATAGAATAGAATTTCAATCAAAGCAAAAAGCAATAATTCCAAACCTGGTTTATATCAAAACAAAACATTTCTTTTCACTTAGGTTCATAGCAAAATGAAATAAATACGACTCCTTAGATCAAAACGCAAGAATTCAAAATTTTTTATCTAAATAATTTAAAAATTTATTGCCAGATAAATAAATAACTTTATGATTGTTGCTAGAAAACTATTTAACTACAACAACTGTTAAAAAAATGATTATATTTTTTTGGCTTTGATTAAATTAATTCATTTATCTAAAAAACTGTTTAAGTGGAATTATTACGTTTTGCTATAGACCTGCTCAATTAAAATAATTGGTAAAATTTTTGTAAAAAAAAATAAAATCAATATTTATATAAAATCATACCACGTACCATAAGTTTGTTCTTATCTAGTGAAAATTTTCCAGTTTAAAATTAAAAAAAATTAACGTCTAAACTCCCAATACAAATAATCTAAAGGCGGATTCCCCCATTGTGTCAAGCCAAAATTTTTGTCCGTACAATTTTTTTTTATATTGAGTTTGACGTCTTTCTTTTTGAGAGAGACAAACAGCTTTTTCCGAATAACTCTCAGTTTGAATTGGTTTAATTTTAATTTTTGTCTTCACAAAATTGAACTGAGTTGCTACTAGTTTAAATTTGTTCATACGAAGTTGAATTTAGTTGCCAAATCGGACAAATTTTTGAAAATTAGTGAATCGTGCAGCAGAAAACTCTCAGTAAAAAAAAAAGTTGTCCGTACGAAAATTTTGTCCGAAACAAGGGGGTGAATCCACCTTAAAAGTCGCAATAAAAATCATTTGAAAAATCTATTAACTATTAATAAATTATGATATTGAGCATTCTTTAGTTATACATACATACATACTAGCTGACTGGCAAACGTCGTTTTGCCATATATAAAAAAATACCTTAGAAGTTGAAAAAGTACTTTTTTGCCCCTATATAATTTTTTATCCTAAATAGAAGCGGCCTATCGCCTATAGTTTTGCGTTTCTAGACTCATAAACTCAAATAATATAAAAAAGGACCCTAAAAGTTGAATAAGTACTTTTTCGTCCCCCGTTAACCCGAGTTTTTTGCCTTTCTCTTACCCATTGTTATTGTTGTTACTATGTCATACTATTTTTTAATGTCTGATGGAATCCGTGTTTCCAATTTTATCCGAATCGGCCTAGTAATTTACTATTAAACGCATTTTCCCGGGTGTCCCCCGGCTGCAGCGTCATCTGCCGGGCTGATTTGTGAATCTAAACCAACCAGGGTGCCAGCCAAACTCATATAAAAGAATTCATTCAAATCGGTCTAGCCGTTTAGAAGGAGTTCAGTGACATACACACGTGCAGTTGAATTATATATATAAACTAGCTGACCGGCAAACGTTGTTTTGCCATATAACTTATTTCTAGTTAATATTTTGGTTTTTAATTAAAAAATAACGAATGTGTTGTAAGTGTGAATGCATCCAGCCGTTTAGTTGCAGTATAGATAAATAACCTAGATAGCGCCATCTGCTGGACTGATTTGTGAATCTAAACCATTCATATAGGAGTTAATGGTAGAAAGTTTTAAAATCATAACTGTAACAGTTCTCAAGAAATGCCACAAAATGTATTTCAGTTGTATGGGTGATGCCACACCCCGTTGTCCGATCGGGCTGATTTGTGAATCAAAACCAACCAGGGGGCCACCCAAACACATAAACAAAAACACAAACTTAAAAAAATTAATTCAAATGAGTCTAGCCGTTTGGGAGGAGTTCAGTGACAAACACACGTACCATCGAATTATATACTAAAGATATGTATGTAGACAAAAATACATAAAATTTTTTACCAGAAACAAAATTTTTTATTAAAAATCTTTACCAGTAACACGTCAATTAAAGAAGAAGATGGTGTTAGGCGCATTACTCGCCATGTATGTATTGGTATTACTAGTACAGTAAGAACATGTCCGATGGAAGCTAAGGAAGTTCTACTCGCAATATATCCCACCTCTTTTGCTATTCATAAACAACGCAAAAATACGTTTCCTTTTAGCAACATAAAATGTAAAACTTGACTTCAAATTTTGTTAAATGTATTTTAAAATTAACATGAAATCAAATACAATTATTTTTAAATGACATTTACATGTATTCGAGCATTTTGTTTATGTATTTATATATATTATTTTAATAAATATCATTCCATGATCTAAAAACAATTCCTTAAAGCATGTCCTTTTAAATCTTGTGTAACCAAAACCTAAATTCCAACAACATATTGTTCTAAATAACAGAGTAGATTTACATATGGGTCCAATATTTAACCAGTAATTCTCCATAGACATTTAGTTTGAATCAATTCAATATTATTTAAAAGATTCATAAATATTTTCGGAAATAAATGAACCAAAAGGAAACAAAGTTTAAGAAGACACTCAGAGTAGTAGCACAAGGTGTACAAAAAAGGGTGACGACATAAATGATTTCTATAATTAAAAGCACAAGCACAAAAGCTAACTTTGGACAAACTAACTTTGAATCAAACTATTTATCACTTTTATTAGAATTCTGACAAAAGTCATACATTTTTTAGATTTGTACTAAATCTAATCACTTTTTTTTCTCTCTTTAAAAAACATGGACAGTTGTTCTCTTTTATTATGAAGAATTTAATATTTCCTGTACCTGTTATTGCAGCACTCTTTATACAATAACAAAATATGCAAATCATACAAATAATAGTCCTATGAGGCATGACTTTTGCCTGCTTTTAGCCAAGAAATAAGAAGACTTACTACGACTTAAGTTGAAGAAAAAAAAAACTAAGAAACAAGTGCTTCATAATATACATCTACTGAAGAAAACAAGTAGATTTGTTCATATGCTGAAAAACACATTTTCTACATGAGTCTGGCCTTCAAACATACATTTGTAAATTTGTGTATAGAATCTACTATAAACTACCATTTCCACAGGCACTTACTCTGCTTTCAATGTAATAAATGCGAAAAGCCATTAATAATTAATATCTTGTGGCCACATTGTCTAAATTGACTTCATGCTCTGCTTGTAATAATAACAATGGGAGAACTCATTTCCACATATATATTTGTCTAAAGTATAAAAGATTTGGGAAAATATGTATATATATGCATGTGTAGGGCAGGTATACAATTTAAAAAAGCAGAATATTTGAATGTAGGTAACATTTACTTGCATATTAATAAGATCCTACGCACCACAAAAAAAAACACTCATAAATTAAGAGTTAACATAAAAATACCCTGCAGTGTCAAAATTAACATGCTTTTGTTCAAAGTGCTAGCAGATATCACTGCAAATGTTTATTGCTATCAAAACCACAAACTTTCTAAAAAAAGTCACTGGGTTAAATTTATGCCATAAGTTTGGAGAAACAAGAACTGTTGTTTTTAGAGCTGTTTTGGAAATGTTGTTTTTTGGTACACCAAATAACAGCCTACAGGGCTTTTCATTAATTTAAAAATGCTTTTACATAAGAATGATTTTCCACCCAACTTCTGTTTATTGCGTCTTAAATGATTCAGGAATATCTTTTATAAATAAGGTCATCTAATGTTGTAGTATAACATATATAATTCCTTTGAACTCTAACATACTTAAGGGTTCTAGCAGTAATGTAATTATGGTAATTTAATAAGATATGAAGGCACTTCATTTTAAAAGTTCACCATCTTTATGTATGTCTTTGATTTCTAATATTAAAAACACATTTTATAAAGGAAAAAAAATAGTTTTTAAAAATATGTATAACAAATTTTAATAAAAAAGATTTCAGTTAATTTCCTACATAATAAGGACTTTATCAAGGAATTACTATTAACAAAAACTTTTTTAAAAAAATTTGTAACATTTTTTTCTGAACTTTATGTTTTTTTTATAAAACCAAATATCAAAAAGAAATTTTTTTAAGGAAATTATCAAGAATTAAATTAAGTCTACTAAAGGCTTAATTTCTTAGTATATAAAAAATTTACAAACATTTTCCAATAAAAAAAAAATATTTACGAAAATTTTCTTAAAAAAATCTTTAATTAAAATTTATATTATAAGAGAAAATTATTCGAAAATTTCATATAAGGGGAGCCATTATCAAACTCTTTGCTGAATTGCTGGATGAAATTTTGCACTAAATTTTTATCATATTTAACTCTCTGTCTTTAAATTAGCAACTTAAGCTTTTCTCAAAAGAATTTAATTGAAGTCAATTAAAAATAATTTTCTATGTATTTCCAGTATTTGATTGAAATTAGGACTGAGAGCATTTTATCTAGATCAACTGCAAATGCTAGTTTTGTTTTATTTAGTGCATTCTTAGAGCACCATCTATTGTTGCTTTATATCGATTTTTTATAGCTAAGATTTTACTTATTTACTTTTGCTACATTTCTAGTATTACTTGCATACCATAAAAGAGCTTAATGGAAAACCTTTAATTATAAATACAAAGTTTCTCTTAACTTTTCAAAACTAATTTAATTAATTTTTTATCTTTAAAATCTAAAAATTTAAAGAATTTCATTAGAAATGTTTTAAAATGTTTCTGATAAAACACATCATTACAAAAAAAACAAATTATGTCTGCACATTTGTTTGTATCTCTCTTTTCAAGTTCCAAATAATTAAATTTTTCTTTCTGTTCCAATTTAAGTTTTGTTTTGCAAATGAAAGTGTAACAATAAAAAAAAAACTCAACAGCAAAGTTTGTATAAGAAAGTATGTGTTGGTTTTCAAACAGAATAAAAATAAACACAAAGTTGAAAACAAATTTATATAAAAAAAAAGAAAACAACAAACACTAACAATTATAAATGGTTTTCTTTTTTTATTAAATTTCTTTCACAAAGTCTTTTTTTTGGGAATTTTTTCAATCTCAAATTTTTTTTTTTTAAACATATTTTTTACCTTTTGCTTGAATTAAAATGAAGAAAAAAATATTTCTAAAGAAACAAAACACAAATTAAACAAATAAACTAAACTGTACTAAAAAGAATTGAGAGGAAGGAAAGAACCAAAACAAAAGCCCTGAAGTGCTATAACAGACACAAGCAAATACAAATTTAAAATAACACGGATCAACAGAAATAAACTTTGTTATATCTTTATTTTTGCATTTCTGTTTAACTTTTAGGGTGGAAATTAGGTGAGATTATTTGCACTCAGGGTTTTTTTTTGTGAAAACAAACTTTTTTTTCATAAGAAACAATTGAAACTTTACTTACAGCTTAACCTTATATTATTTTGTTTTTAAAAAAACAAAAATCTATATTTTTGATATTTTAGCCTAAGACTGGGGGCAAATTACGGCATTTGATAACGAATGAAATTTTGTTCGATCGATCGAGTTTTCTGTACATTTGGGATAGGGATTCCAATTAGAGTTTTTTATTTTCGATCGGTATCGAATGCCGTTATTTGCCCCCTGGTCTCTGGCAAGTATATATCTTACTTATATATATGAAGGAACTATACTGGTGGTATCCTTCTTTGTGTTCGTTACTTCCAAAGTTTAGATTCTTTTGAAAGAAATCGAGCTGTCAGGGTGGCAGGTGACAAATTGCAGCCCAATCCCTTATACGTCGATGGTAGTTCTTCTATCAGAATATTTTTGAGTGAAGAAATCTTAATCCAAATATGTTGGACTATTTTTTGATAGTTATAAATTCCGAAACAACTTATCATCTGCAAAGCTTGAGTTAGTAAATAAGATTTCTTAAAATTCTTAAGAAGATTAAATACGGTTAATTTCAGGGTAGCAAAAATTGTTAGGATGACTTACGCACCTCCACTGTGTTTTGAAAAGCTAAGATAGATTATCTTAAGATTTATAAATATATATTCTAACACTAAATAATAAAAATAATAAATAAAAGTTTGATGTCATTTAGCAAACGGTCACATTTTATCTCCAAGTGGTAAAAGAAAAACAATTTTTGCTTTGTAAAATTGATAATAAGCATGAGGGAAAAATCTTGTCGATCAGTGTAACAGATGGGTAAGGTGTTGCAAAAAATATATATAAGTTAGCCTTCGTAATATAACTCTATATGCATATGTAACTCAAGGTGTAGATATATGTTTGTTGGTAACATAATAAAATCATGTTACTTACCTACATATGTCTGCAGCATTATTCGTCTTATGACCCACTTCAAACAGGTTTTTTATTGAAAAATAACAAAAGAATTTTAATATTTTTTTTTTAAACAATTTATTAATTTTAATTTACAAAAAACCTAGTATTTGAGTAACTGGAAGCGAAATATAATTTTTTTTTAATAGGATTGAATTTTCGAAGGGGAGAAATGATAAACTTTCCCACTTATATCAAAGCAGCAACGCTATTCTGCTTAAAAAAAGAGGCGCCCTAAATTTGCCTCTTCTTAATGCAATAGTAGTTATTAAATCAAATTTAAAAAGGACTGATCCCAAGAGGTACTATCTTCTAGATTATGCGCATCATTCAGTTTGTATTACATTACAAAACTTGCCTAAGTTTCCACAAAATCTTTATATTATAGATCTACCTATAGTTCCATGACGATCTCTCCATAAGTGCATATAAGTTCTTCTTGTTCTTGTAACCTTGTAACCTGTGCATTAAAAACCAAATTAAAATAAAATTTAATTTTAATTCAATTAAATTAAAGATTAACGACTCATAAAATATTCAGATAATATTAGCAAATAACGACATTCTATTATGTAAAAAATTCAAGCTTAATTTTTGAAAACACTTCTTTTAGTTAATATATCCATTTCCACTGTTTTCTTTATATCAACATTTTTATAAAATCTTTTATAACTTAATTGATATTTAATAGTTTTAATGCAAAAAAATTTTAGTATGTTTTACTAAGTAAAAGGAAGTTTGTATTTCTTAAATTGTCAGGGGCCTAAGCACCTTAATAAATTAAATTAAAGTTTAAGAAAATATACAATTTTCATTTCAATTAATATAAAAGAAATGCAAAAACAGGTAATTAAAAATCTTGTGAAATTTCCTTCAAGTTTTTTCGTTTATGAAGAATAAGATTTTAAAAATTTTCTAAAAAATCGGTTTCGATAAATAGAAGATTTTAAATTATTTTCATTTTAATTTTCTGAAACTTCTTGGATGACATAAAATTTTTTCCATCGAAATCTCCTGTTTTTGCTTGTTTCCTTTTGAATTGAATACTTTCACGTGTGCAGCTTTCCTTATAGTCTCTTCAATTTCAGAGTGTTCATTATTTTACACTTTATAGCCGAAAGACCTTAACAATAATATTTTGCATTTTTCGATTTTCATTTCTTTTTGCATCTTTTTACTTAAGCAAAAAATATCCTTCTCCTGTCATCACAACTCACTCTAAATGTAATTACTTTATGGTTAAAATACAAAAAAGAAAAGAAAGAAAAATAGCAACAACCACCAAATTTATAACGGCGAAAGTGAAACGACTCTATGACAATCATACAGTTTTAGCCCACAAAGACTGGACATACATACTTGTAAGGATGCCTCTTAAGAGTTGACCCCAAAAAGAGGATGATAAAATTGTAAAACAAATGAAAATCCAGGCAAATAACATTTACTGCCTTGTAAAAATATTAACATGCAAAGAAACACACAATCACAGAACAACTCCCACCGACTCATTCATAACTGGCTTAACAATGATTTTTTGATTTAAAACGAACAAAAAAAGGACAGAATTTGTTGTAGCCGTTGTGGGTTCTTTATATATATGGTCACACGTTGCTATTTAAGAATGATAATGTTTATTCATGATATGTATAAACATGATGGTTTGTTATTTCAAATGCAACACGTCCTTAAGGAATTAATGGAAGGCTCTATTAAACAGGTTTTTGCTGTATTTTTATTTGTAGGTTTTTGGAATTCTTTATAGACTTTTGAGTGATTTATAATGTTTTGTAGCTGTTAGGTTTCTGTAGGCTGAACTTAAGTAACATTTAAATAATGTAATTTAAACATCTTAATATATTTGTTTGGAGAATTAAAAATAAAGGCCAGCTATATATTTGGCTAGAATTTAAAATATATGTATATCGAGTACTTTTTTTTTTGTAAATACATAGAAAGACATTGACACCACTGAGTTTTTTGCAGTGTATTTCATGATTCGCCACGCACGAGGTTGCCATTTTGTTTCATATTTCATAACATAAAATTTTTATGTTTTTTTTTAAGTTTCGTTTATCTTGGTGCCATATTTTCTTTTTTTTTTGTTGTCAGCAAACAAAAATCGTTTGCATTTTAATTTACTACCAAACATGTCCAACCATCTCACCTTCAGTGCTGTTCCAATCACCACTAGGTCCAACGTCATCATTTCATCTGTTGTATAGTTTCTTTTATGATAACTCGAAAATTCTTTAATACTTTATTGCTTTTTTTATGAAGGTGTCTTTTATACATACATATAAAAATTTACAGATACCTTTAAACCAGATACCAAAAATACACAAACACTGGGACTTAAAAGGCATTTGAGTAATTTTTATATGAGTTTTCTTTTTTACATATAAATAAACATGTTTGCATAAATAAAAAAACACCTGATGGGAAAAGCAAATATTAGCGCACGCAGAGAAAAAACAAATTTTTTTAAAGTCCCATATGACTGCTATAATAAAATTAAACTGAGTTGAATCAATAAGTTTTTAATACAAAAATGTTAATGTTAAGTATTTTATTACGACATGATCACCTCCTTAAAAATATTGATTATATCAATTACAATAGTTCCAAAAAAACATTTTAATTATTTTCAACAAAGCATGATATTAACAATCATTGCGTATTTTATTTACTCTCTCTTACTCTTTAAAAATATTCTTGGGGGCAAAATACATAATGAACATGGTGTGTTTAGAAAAAAAATTATTTTTTTAAAGTCATTGCCTCTCTTTGAATTATTCGCAAAGTAATTTTCGCTCTCAGAGTACCATTCCATTAAAAAGACCTTAAAGAAGCAACTAGAAATTTATGTATTAAACAATTTTAAATAAGAAGTTTTTTCAAATAAAAATAAAAAAAACCATTTCTAATTAAAAAAAAA
>NDXZ01037668.1:0-10866 GCA_003055125.1 Paykullia maculata | reverse complement strand
ATACAAAAAGCTCTTTATATGGTCTAAGTACACTGATATATCAAGAATGGTGTCTCTACTAGTTTTCGATATATTAAAAATATGAAGATGTATGGATTTATTACTTCGTCATACAAACTTCATTGGTTTCGTCACAATACACTTCTTTTAAAAAAGTTACCAAAGTTAGATGGAAACATAGGAAAAATGCGAAACAGAGCTTCCAGTAGAAATGAATGAATATATTTTTGTATACCTTAGTGTTTTTTTTTTCACTCTGTAATTTTCCTAACACCGATAATCCAATAACAATTGCAAAAGTTTTTAATGCAATTTTTGAAATCGTGACGCACGCTACAGAAACTAATATGCTAATAATTTTTTTTATTGTGAAAATTTTAAGTTTTTATTTGCTTAAAAGCAGATAAACTTGATTTAAAAATATAGAAAACTTAAAAAAAAATGTTTATTCTACTCACAACACCTTATTTTCCGTGAGGCACGCCACAACGCATGGACCTGACATTTCATACCTTATTTCAATCTTTCCAAAATAGTAAACAAACAAATTTCTTACTGAAACTGAAGAGAATTAAATAAAAAAAATATGGCCTTTGATCGGACCATCTATATTATCACCAAAGTAATGATAAGATCACCTAAAAAAATGTTAATTTCTTGTATAATCTTAAGAGACCTGAGGTAGGGTGGGATTTGGTAATAATTTTTGTATTAATGGTCATCGAAATAATTTTTTTTTCTTTTTTTTATAAAATTAAACATCAAGTCTAATATTTTATTGAAAAAAAAACTAAATTAGATTCATTTGAAAAATGTTTGCTTGGTAGACTGTTTCTGTGATTTAACCATATGTACATGTATGATTAGTTGAATTGGATTTAAACGTTAACGCAACAATGAGCGTGTTTATCTATTGTATAGAATGAATATACATACATATGTATGTATGTATATTTTATTTAGAGATTTTTTTTATTTCTATTGAATAAGCTAGATGTAAATAATATGTCTGTTTGTCACTTAAATGTATCAGTTTAACTCTTGATAACTGAAACATGACATATATTTAAAAAAATAAATACAATCGCTTCTTTTGACTGATACTTGTTTTGATTTTTATCATTTTGTAAACACCACTCACTCGGTGGAGTTTCATCTCTCCTATAGTGACCACAAGTTCGATCAATATTAAATGTTGTAATTGCTAAACGTGACCTGGTGATTCTTTTCTATTTTTACTACTTGACCTTTTCTCTGCAGATTCTGATTGTCGCTCTTTCTGATAGCATTAAATTTTTATTCCATGTCTTTTCACAGGTACCACAAAATGTACCATGGTATGGAACTAAATTAGCTGTATCCTTCCTTTTAAAATAATGTAAACTATTAATACTACTAGGGCTATGCTAGATGAATTGAAAAAATTATTTTTTGTAATTGTTTATACATACATAAGTATGTACATTAAATGCCGTTTCTGGTTTCCTAATGTAAAAGAAGATTTATCACATAAAACTCCATAAAATGTAACAACTTGATAACGAATTGCTTATTCATTGTTAAACTCTTTTAGTATTGAAAGAATACAAATTTCAGTTGTCCATAACACACAATAAATCTTTTTACAATACATTTCAAACGTCATTTGCAAAGCATCTAAGCAATGTAATTCATTTCTAAACGCCATCGTGTAAAGATTGACATTGTCACATGTCACAAAATGTCTTATTAAAGTTTTTCGATGATGGTCTTTATGATTCATTGATATCTTTGAAAGCAATACAATAGTGGTTGTACTTTTAACAAGAGCGGATAATTAATTAAAAGATTTTATAAAATATTTTATTCTTAAAAATTTCTTTAATATTTTTAGAGAGATAAAATGGACAAACAAACGGAACCACATTTTACTAATAACACGCTTTCAATGCAAACGTAATTTTGATTGAAAAACAAATAAGTGGATATTTTTATAAGAAAGATTATTAAGTGGAATCAAACCTATTGACTTAGATTTGCTAGAAAAAAATATTTTATACAGGGTTTTTAAATTTAAGAAAATATGCTAGACAGATCAATGAATTATTTGCTATCCAACAGTAATGTTCACCAGCCTGAATAAAAAAACAAATGTGGAGTTTTTTTCAAGAAATAAAAGTAATGTCGACAAAGAAAATTTTAATCAATTATTAAAAAGTTTAAGAAATAAAAAAAGTTTCAAGCAGTTCTAAGTATGTAAAATTTTAAATCAAAGTGATACCAACTGAATTTTTAACTAATGAAATTCTTTTCGTTCTTGCTGATGTATGTATGTATGTATGAATGTAATTACATATATAAATTTGTTTTTCTTAATTTCATAAACAAATGTTGTTAAAACAACAACAAACATAAAAGTAGTATTGTAAGTCCAATTCTTTTTTGGAATATTTTTTTCTGGTGATGGTTGATGGTAACGGAAATAATTTCCTTTTTCTTCAACACAGTCAGTTGAACGCTTATTTCTCAAAATTAAAGCATGAGGGATAAAACATCTTTAAATAATTTGAAACTTAAAAGCTCCCAGCATTTTAAAATTTTGTTTACTAGTTTCAAACGCATTGTCTTTATATGTTCTGGTGGGGAACCTATTAAAATATAAGTGTTTCATGCGTCAAAAAATGAAAACAAATTTGATTGTAAGTTTGTTAGTTTTTTTGTAACACGGCAGTAAAACCGCCTCTTTTATTTTATATTTGGGTATAGATAAACGAAAAGCGAGTGATACGATATATATTTAATTTACTTTTCATGTCTTTTGAAACAGCTCTAAAGAAACTTGAAATTTTTTGGCCTAAAAAATGTACTACATATAAAATATGATCTCAAATTTATCGATTCGTAACCACAATCAATACACAAATTATCCAAAACTTGGCTGTAAAAAAATCATTTATTTAATTGGATTTTATGATTTTGTTTTTCTCTCTTTCAAATAAAACCAAAAAAAAACATTCAATCATGAAAATCTTTTAGTTGAATAAAATAAAAAATGAATGAAAATAAAAAATAAAAAAAACATTATTTTTAATTACTTAGCAAATTCTTTTTCTACTTAAATTTTTTACTTTCCTTTTACTGCTATGTAAATGTTCACAATGTTTGTGCTTGTAAATGTGTACTCTTTATATATTTATAGCTTTCTTGCTGACATTTCACTAACTTTATTAATACTTTAAATTTAAAAATATATGAAAATGGCTAATAGTCACTTTTTGTAATCGCTACGTAAGTATATCATATTCTTAGGAAGTTTTCTCTAAAGCCTATAGTACACGAAATGTAAAAAGCAACATGCGCATGTAACTCTGACGTAATTTTGTCGTCATCATGAAGCGACATTTGCCGTATATCGTGTATTTTCACTTTTTGGTACACTCAACACCCAATTATATTTCGTGTACTATTATATTTTACCGCATATTTTACCGTACAACTCATTTTAAAAAATGTTACCGATATGCTGAACACTTTCGTGACGTCAGAGTTACATTCGCATGTTACATTTTACACTTCTGTACTATAGGATTAACATTTAAAATTTAAATTGTTTTGATATTAAAAAATTATTTTAACAATGATTTCGTGTTTTATTTACTCTTTAAAAATGTAATATTGTGAATTAGCTTACCTTATAATTATGTTATCACCCACAATATTTTACTTATTATACCAAATTTTTGTAGTAATGCAGAACATTTTATGTTCGGAAAAAGAATATTATTACATTTGTTAAATTCATTGCATCTCTTAAAATAATTCGCAAAGTAATATTATCTCTCTGAAATAAGATGTCTAAAAAACAGAAATTGTTTTTTGTATAAAAAACTTTTTATATATAAAATATTTCCAAAAGAAAATAATAAAAAACAATTTTGGAAATTAAAAAACGTGGCTGCTGAATTCGACTAAGTCTAGGTTATTACAAATTGTTAGAAAAAAGTATTTTTGAAAAGAGTATAAAATCACGTTGTGGAAAATTATGAAGCTATGGGAACATTATACATATAATAAGATAAACAAAAAGTTTTTTACTAATAAAAACTTTTTCCCGTTTTTCTTTTTGCTTCCCATTTTTATTCCAATACGTTTGAGTTTCCAAAAAGTACCGAAAAATTATTCTTTTTTTTTTAGAGAAGTAAAAGTAGCAAAATATAAATTTCACCCGTTTTCATCCACCAGGCACCCAAATTTAAAAAAAGTACCAGACCTATCTACTTATATTAGAAATATAATACAATGCTTTTTAAATTTTGTTTAGTTTAGCAGCTATATAAGCTTCCTTTTTTTATTTTTTTACCCTCTTAATATTTAAATTTCCAAAAATACCTTTTTAGTGGATCTATACAACAGGAGAAAAACCCACAGTCCAAAGTTCATGTTTCTAGCTCTATGCGTTTGAACTGTGCGATGATGAAACAATCTTATTTTCTTTTTCAAGATCTATCACTCAGCTAAATTTCAAGTATAAAATGTCATTATTAATAAAACTATACGTCTTTATATTTTAACTTAAGTCTTTTTGGAATATCTTAACTAAAAAACAACAAATATTAACTAATAAAACGTTTTTTTTTTCTTATAAAATTCACAGTTTTGTTTTAAATAAAAAATAAATTATTTAATTTTATACAAAAACCAAACACAATTGAATTTAGACAAGACCCACAATATCTTAAAACCCGATATTTCCACTTAAGCCATTATGATTTATTGCCACAGATATATTTACATTAATAAAAAATATTCAAATTTTGGTTAAAGAAGATTTAACCGAAAATTTTTTTTAAAAGAAGAATTCAACAAATTCTAAAAAAGAAACTTTTCAGTTTCAGTTACAAGCCCAATGAAGACCTAAACTAACCAACTCAATATCTAACTGGTCGCTGAAGGAAAAAAAACCTACTATAGCAACAAATTTACTTTGAAAAACAAAATAAAAATCTTTAAGAAATAAAGAAAAAAAACCCTCTATTAAATGTTTACTTGTGTGTACAAAACAAATTCTATGCAAACGCTCATGCATAAGAAGAAGAAGTTTGACAATGCATACGAAAATCCTAACAAAAAAGAGGAGAAAATAAATGTAATGAAAACAGGGTAAAGTGCTGTTTAGCATACATAAAAATATCCGTATCCGCATGCTGGACATTTATTAAAGTTAACGCAAGTTTTATACAGTTTTCCATATTAATTTTTTTTTTTATAATGGAAACGTACATGCATACATATATTTAATAAAGAAAAATTAGTTTTAGCTATAGTTTTATGCAAAAAAACTTTGTATGTAGCTTTAAAGTTATTTACACTTAAAGAAAATGTTTATAAATAAATAGTTTTGAAATTATCTAAAAACTATTTATAAATTAGAATAAATGTACACAAATAGAACAATTTTTAGAAAATTAAAAAGGAAATAAAAAAAAAAATCAGTCGAATATATTTGTTAACGTTAAACGTAGTGAAAAAACTATTTTAATCAAATTTGTTTATAGAGGAAGGATTTTCGATTTGTTATTTATTAAAAAAAAATATATATATATAATAGAGAGAAGATTATCTAAAATTTTCTATAACAAGGAAATTTTTCAACACTATATAATTTAAGAAACATCTGTTATAAAAATAAAATTTATTAAAAAAATCGATAAGAAATTTGTTTTTAACTCTTAAAGTTTGAACCACAGAGAAATTATCAATCAACATATTTCCTTAAGTGTAAACTTGAAGCAGCGTATGCCTTAAAAGCAACCAACTTATAATCAAGTCCAAAGGACGAGGCATTTTTATGAATTCTTTTTTTTTCTGTTATTCTTTGCACCAGCTCATAAAACTGTAAGTGAAGTATATTGTTTATGCATAAATAAGTAATTAATTAATGAATTTGCATGAAATAATAATAAAAAATAAGAAAAAATAAAACATTAGCTAAAGCAAAAACTTTCTTTGGTTACAATCAAAATGAACTGCACAAATACCAAAAAAAAAAATGGTTTAAAAAAAAGGATACAAAATACAAATTAAAATGATTAACGCTTAACTGATTTTATATGATTAAAAAGTTAGAGATTGCCTTTTTTAATACATTTTGCGTTTAAAATTATGAAAGTAATGCCCTTCTTTTTTAATTAAAAATATAAAGGATAACTCATATTTCTTGTAAGAAGTTTTAATATTTTTCAAAGAACCATTTTTTTCTAAAAAAAAAATATTACATTTTAGCAAACTGCTTTTCTCATCCTTTTTTCGTGCTTGTGCTTGTACTAATAAAAAAAATCTTTTAAAATTGATTTGTAGAAATTTTTCAACTCTTCCGCTACTTAAATTTTTTCTGAAAAAGTGATACAATCCACTTACGTTATCACATATGTATGCATTGACACATTTCCCCACACTCTTTCAATTCATAAGTGTATATAATCCCATGCATTATGTGTTCTTGCTCTTTATTTGTTTCTTTTCAAATTATGATTGTCTTTAAGGACTTTAAACACATACATGCATGCATGCATACACTGGCAATGGAAATATATCTGTTTGACCAAAAAAAAAATGTCAAAAAGGAAGAAATGAAAGCTTATTTCATTGCAAACAATTTGTACAAGTTTAATGTCACATAAACTTAAAGTACCTTTCTTAATGCACTTCTGTGTGCACATTTAACAAACTTGACCACGAAAAAGTCATAAGTGATAAAATGGATTTAAGAAACAACATCGGAACTCGATTCACTAATTAGTTATGGAACGGCTTCAAAATACTGTCTATATGCTTAGTTTATGACGCTTTGGCCGTAATTTAGAATTAATCAGATTGAGATGGATCTTTAACTTTGGACTAGGATATGTAAGTCTCAAAAGTTCTACTAGTGAAACTTAAAATATGGTTAAGTATGGTGACGACAATATGATCACAGACAACTTTTTTTTAATATTCTATGATCACTACAATTGTTCATATGATTGCAACAAACATATTGTTGTTGCAGCTGATTTTGAGCGAGTGACTGAACCATAACTATGATTACAGTAATCATTTATATGTGGATGTTAATCATTCACTTTGTTGTGGGTTCTCATATATATGTTGCTTTCAGAATATATGATAACCATAATCTAAGGGCAACATATTTATGATTATCTGTAATCATCATCTTGCAACCACATAAAATATGACTACAACCATAATATGTTTGTGACAACCATGTATATAGTTTCAGTGACCATATTATTTTTTAAATATTATTTCCTTGTGTGTAGCTTAGAGAGCGTCTGAGTGCCTGTTGTAGCCCCCTTCTCATTTATATCCTGTTTATTGCAAGTTACCTTTACGCAAAATCTTTCAAGTAGAATTTTGTTACTTTAAATTAGTTACTACTTGTGTAATTAACTGTAAAGTACTGTAATAAACAAAATTAAGCCACTTTGTTTTTTGCAATATTAATATGAATGAAAACTTTATAGTACGTGGACTCCACTTGACTAAATAATGTTTTTCTATTGTAGAAACGTCTTTGTTTATGGTACAACTATTTTAAGTTTACAATTTTACAACTTAACAAAATGTCAGTTAGGCCATTTTCGCGATTTGGTATCCATGTATAGAATATGTAAGAAAGTATGTGCATGATGTTGTATAAAATTGCTATTGAGTTAAGAAATACAGTGTTTGCCAAATAGTTGTGTTAAACATAATAATGACATACAAAATCTGTTTTATAAATTTACTTTAACTAAAAAATCACTTGGATCTGTTATTACAACTCGCTAAAGCTAGGATATTAACGGACAAATAATTAGATATTTGTTATTATAACTATACTTTAGGTTTAAAATTACCGACAATTTTTACAGTAACCTCTATGCATTTATAAGAACTTTTTTATTAATTTTTTAAACAACTTATGATTCTGCAACTTAAAGAAAAGCAAAAGCAAGAAAATGTGATGATACAAAAAATATAAGCAGCAAAGAATTTTACTCTTACTCAATTAGGAAAAACATATAAAGGCATTTACAAGTTTCCTTATTCTATTTTCCGAAATTGTGAGTACAGATCAATTTTAACATAAGCACTCTTTATTGAAAATGCATTTTATTTGACTAGTGCCAAAAACTTAATTTTGTATTATAGTTAGTATCAGTCTTTAAAAAATTTTAGACGTGATGATTGTAAAATAATATTTTATTTTATTAAATATAAAAAAAAATTTATTACAACTTGATCTATATCTTGATCATACTATGGTTGTAGTAGACATTCCGCAACTTATTTTCCATGCGTGGTATGATTACTCATTTAACGGCCAACGTTTTCCGTCTGTTCCACGACGTGTGTAACCTATTTAAATTAGTTTGCATGTTATATATTTATTAAAATTAATATTCGGAAATATGTACATAAAGAAAACGAAAAATACAAAATCTTTAAAACTATTTGGAGAAATGAAAAATAAGATTAAATAAGAAATAGCTGATTCGGATGAAAGGTTTATGGTTTATGCAAATCAATTAATATTCACAACATTTTCTAATGTAATACCCTGTACCGGCTGAGTATATCACGTATTATCAATTCTTTATGTTTTATTATTAAAAACCATATAGACGTACGTTCAGTTGTATAGTACATTCTATTATTCTTATATACATATACATATGTATATTAGCGGTATAACCAATTTTTTGGCATAGTACCATGAGGTCAACCATGTCCTAGTAACCACGAAAATCATAATCTTTTGTAATTTTTCTCAAAAAAGTTCACGCACCAATTGGTTTTTCTAAACAGGTGTATAAAAAATTATTTAAAAATTTATTATTTTTTAAATTACTCAAAGTTACATATATACATACATATGTATAACAAACACAAGAAAAATTATGAGTTAGTTATTGAAAGATAAAAATTTAAGATTTAAAGTTCTTTGTTGGTTTCGGATTATTGAATCATCTTTTTTCCATTGCTTAATAAAGCAGTTTTTAGCAGCTTCATATCTTGAAAGTGATTGATATTACAGTTCGAAGTTGTCGTTACGAAATCTTTGGTCTGAAAACCATATGTCAAACCATTTTTCGCAGATAAAAACGCATATCGGATACAAGTCATTCTGATATTTTGGTATTGATATATAAGCTAAAATCGCTAAAATGGCTCTTGAGTTCCAACGTGCATTACTTATTGGGGGTATAGGTTTAAAATTTATATATGGAAATTTTTTGGTTTCTTGAAATAATCTAAATGCAGTTCCTACTTTAAACAAATACTGCATGTCGTTGCGCCATTTAATATTTTTAATATCAAGCATTTCACTATTTTGTATGTAGGTCTGTTTTAAGTTGTTGTTATTCGCAATCATTTCCCTTACAAAACTGAAACATATATCTGGAGAGGATGTCTTACCACCGAGCAACTCATCCATTACGTGCCTCAATATTAAATCCAAAATGTGGTGTTTACAAAATTATTTCGAGGCCTTCTCAATGCAATATTGTATATTCATAATTTTATTAGGTGTTTTTTATTAATTTTTAATTATTTTTTTTGTTAAAAGATACGTTTTAGTTTGCGGAAAAATCTCTTACCATCTATAAATATTAATGAAATTTCATACTTGAGCTATTTTTTGTTTTAAATAAACATATTATTAATTTTTCTTAACCAAAAAGAAAATTAAAAATTTTCCAAACTTCATCGCGGTTGGTGTGTGAACGTTTTTGACCTTAGCGAACAAATAAATATACTTTCCCTTATAGTTTTTTATGCTCTATCGGACTGTGCTATGCCAATTTGGATATTTTAAAAAATTGTTCAAAAGTTATATCCCTAATGTATATATGTGTGTACTTTTTTTTAAACCAGCCAACCAAGAAAAAAATATTTTCTCCCATTTTTATATAAATACTTCATCCAAATGAAAAGTATATTAAAATCTTAGTGATATTGGTTATATTCAAAATATCATATTAATATGTTTTTGAGAACATAGGATATAGATCATTTGACCATTTTTTATTCCAAACGGAACATCGATTAATTAATATCAGTTAGTAGTTTAAGAGAACAAAAACACATTTCTCACACTACATAAAAAGATTTTGCAAATAAATAATCCGCTGTTTATACGGCAATTTGTTAAAAAAATAACGTATTATTGGATGGCAAAAATTCGATTAAAATGTCTAAAAAATAAACAGCTTTGTGCTTTGGGTTTTAGCCTTATTTTTTTACTAATTGTTTATTTACTTGAGAAAATAAGCTAAAAACGTTAAATTCACCGTTTATATGACAACATTTTTAGTTCAAAATATAAATATTTGCACAAAAGAACAACGTATAAGTCGAGTATTTATTTTATTAATCACTTTCGAGTTTAATAATTAAAAAGGCTGGATTATTCCTTTTAATCCTTAGTTGCTTATATCCTAATAAGTCACTTGGTTTAAAGCCGGTTAAAAAGTCACCGGGAAGTCTAAATGCTTCTTTCAGAAAATGCAAAAACTTTTTGAAAACTTGAAAATCAAACAATATCACTCTGGTCTATCATTCATTGAATAAATTTAAAGAGTACTTAAAAGTCGAACAATTCCAACTTATATTTGTACCACTTGTGACAAAAGAACCCTTCTCTTACACACAAATGCATTCTCAAAATACCGTTTAAACATTTCAATTCAATTGCACTTTTCAAAATAAATTTAATTTTACAATATATGAAATATCTTTCACAATTACAAAGATACTGCTTGTGTACTTGTACTTGAACAGAACTTTTTCTTTTCACAATTTTTCTTCAACCCAGAGATTAAGGAAATACTTTTGTTACAA
>NDXZ01037667.1:8498-23886 GCA_003055125.1 Paykullia maculata | reverse complement strand
CGATTATGATCACCACAACCATGTTTTTTCTTTGCGTGTAAGGGCTATCCGTAATTATCCGTAACAAAGTTTATAATTTGGAAAAGCATATAATGATTCTTGCACCCATATATATGATCATGGTATTAACGTAAAATATGACTACAACCATATTATGATTATGACAATCATGTAACGATTGTAATAATCATAGAATTTTAAAATTGTCTGCGATCATATTACCGTGACCATATTCATTCATGTTTTTTCTTTGCGTGTACAAGCAAAATACAGAAGCTCTAAAGCTTATTCAATTGAATAATGATGACAATTATACATTTTGATGATGAAAATAAGAAAATTGTCAAAAAAAGACGAACAAATATGATGGTGGTAATTTCTTTCCATTCAAAAGTGGAAAAGATGCCATTTGCTGTTTGTATTTTATTTGTTTGTTGACTGATGCTTTGGTTACACCAATCCAAAAAAAATGTAGATTTTATAAATTTTCTCAAGAAACAGCAGCAGCAGTAGCAGTAGCATAATAAACATGATACCCCCGTTCCTTTTGTAATATGTATTTGGTTTGCGTTGACATGAAAAGCAAATAAGTTATGGGAAATTATGACATGATGAACATATTTTCATTATTTTCGTGCTATTTATGATTTCTTGCTTTTTCCAAATGCTACACAAGTGAGCAACGTTACGTGGTAAGGTTTGAAAACTGATCAATTTCTTAAAAGGAAATTCAGCCGAAAAGTTTGAAAAACCACAATCCTAATACTATTATCCACGATTCCAAAGGTTTTTTCAAATTGGCAATAAAACTTGACTTCAAGAAGGTAAAATTTTAATGGGTTTTTATTTATGTAAGTTTTAGAGATTATTAGAAATTATAGCAGTAATCTACACTGACATAGTGGAAAATGTTGTTATGCGGTTGTGCTAAAGAGGGTTGGCCAAAAAGTAAGTTTCAACATACACATAGACTGACGGAAATCGCTTATTCGAATCACTTATCTATGGGTTACTTAAAACATATCCTTTATGGATGTCTAAACACACTTATAGGAGGATCTGGACCCCTAAACTGTTCTCCAAGATATTTTCGTTTCTTTAAACTTGATATTGTTTTGTAGTTTTATGATAAACATGACTCATATCATTAGTAAGTTAAACGAGTACTGATACAAAAAATGTTTTGCTCGACTACGCTAATAAATTCGTAAATAACGCAAGTAACAAAGTTAAAAGACTTTAACTGCAATATCTTTGCAGATCTACTTAGGCCAATAATTACAACTTACTAATAGCTAAAGCTATTTTTATTTGTTATAAGTTTACGAATAAATAAAAGTATGTATTTGTCATTGTGCATTTATGTATAAAAACAACTTTAATTTGTTAAACAGAATTGGTTTTCACATGGGTACTGCCAAATTTAAAAAAAACTGTTTTACAGAGAAATAATAATCAAAAAAAAAAAAAAAATTAAGGCTAAGTTATTGCTCTCTTTCAAAACCATTTAATTTATATTTGATAAGCCACGCCCATTACTGCTATTGCAACAATTTATAACATGATATTGCGTTTGTTTAATATTATTTAAGTTATAAGGGCTTCGTTATAATACGATTACAAACAAGTAAAAAATTTTGAGCCTGTTAAGCTTAACTTAATTACTCAGTACATACTAAAACAAAAACCGATTTAAAAAAATAGGGTAACAAAAATTCGGTTAACTCCCTATTCCATTTCCAACCTAACCACCAAACCAATGTCAGTTTTTTCTCGCGTCGCCTTTCACGCTTTTCTTAAGCTTTAAATAAATGTTGGTAAAAACGTTTGGTATTCAAGTGGTTTTATGCTAATAGCATTTAACTGAACATTATTATATACATCTTTCAACGTAAAATGAATTTTACAACTTCTTTTTATTTTTTTGTTCTTTTGTAACAGCCACAATAAATCGTATTTTAACGTTTTAAAAAAGGCGCACAGTAAGTAGATAGAGAGTGAAAAATGTCAAACAAGTGAAAGGAGGGGACATCATAACAAATTATGATGACATTTTTAATGGTATTTGTACAAGTATTTGTCAAAAGCACTCTCTGACTCCCTCTTAAACGAATGTTTGTATGTAATTTACCTTCTTCTTTTGTAAGAATTTTTTGTTGTAGTTTTTATATTTATGCGATATTTTTTCTTCTTTATTTTACTTCTCAAATAGGATTTATTTAAATGTTTCTTTTTGGTAAATGATTTGCTGTTTTTCATTTTTTTTTTTTTTTTCAAAGAACTGGGGATTTTTAATAAAAAGACATTAACGGTTGAAAAGTGATGTCAAATGATGGGTAAAATTATCCTGATAAACATTTACAGGGATTATGTTGATAAAGATGTTTAATGTTCATACAAATTATCTTAGAATCTATTTATAGATTGTGGGGATAAATTTTTGATCTGTGAATAATAGATAATTATGTAAAGAGTGGGGGTGGGTAGAGGTTGAAAACGGACTTCATAACTCATAATCTGGCGTATTAAAAAAAAAACGGATTTGATTGATTGATTTGAGTGTCTAATTTGTTGCAATAAAAGGGTCTAGAAATTGTGTAAACAATAATCGTTAGAAGTTTAAACTTTATAAAAAATTTTTTTAAATATAACAGCTTTTGTAAGTTAAAAAATAATAATAAGTTTATAAACGGTTTATTGAACGAAAATTTCATACAAAATTTGTTCAATAAACCTTCAATAAGTTTAAACATTTTTTATAAATATGGGGGGTAAATGTACTACAAACGTGTGTTTATCAATATATATTTTTTATTTAGTTGTACAAATATTTATGTACATAATATGTGGTTCGCAAATTTTATGAAAAATTTTATAATTTAAAAATATCTACAAAATTTTTTATATTAAAAATATAATATTAAAACTTTCTATTGATTTTTTATTTTTTCATAACCATAATCTGAAACCATCATACATTTTTAGTTTTTATGATTATCCGTAACATAAAATATCTACAAAATTTTTTATGTTAAAAATATAATTTTAAAACTTTCTATTGATTTTTTAATTTTTTTCTAAACCTGTTGTTTCTTTATATATATCTTAAACATTTAATTAAAACTCACTGCAGTGGTGGCCAACCATATACTTTTATAACTCACGCTTATGTATAAAACAAAATAAAAAAACAAATGCTCCTTGTTTTTACACTGCAAATATTTTTCAACTGCCAGCTTGAAACTTTAGTTGTTGCGATAGTATTTGAACTTTTTTTTTATAGTTTTTCAAATACAAATTCAGCTTTTTGAGTTTTATAAAACAATACAAGAAAATAATTTTTTATTTTTTTTCACACATATATTCTCACATTCTGCTTAGCGTTTTGGTCAGTGTAATTAAGGAAAAATGAGCAGCAATTCGCATGAGCGGCGTGCATTTTCTTATAGTGTACGTATTTTTGTTGGTCAACCAAACGTGATGGGGATTGTGAATGTTATTGGACTTGGTTTATATACATACAGTGGCCGACAAAACTATTAACGTATCGACTGTCTGGTAACTTTTTTTCGTTTTAATTTACTAAGCAGTTTGTTAACTATTATCTGGTAACTCATTTTTAAACTAACGGCATTTTTACAAGTTTTTTGAATCGTAGTTAAGAAAGAGTACATGTGAACAGTTTTGTCAATTTGCTCGAAATAATGGCGGTCGTCCAAAGAAACTATCCCCATCTGTTGAGCGAATAGCTAGAGGCTTAATCGTTTCAGGAGCTACAAACACTACAGTAGAGACTAATAAGATAATTAAGGATACTCATGGAGTCAACGTCAGCGACAGAACGCTTTGCAGAAGTCTAAAAAATGACAGGCTCAAGGCAAGGGCGATTATAAAAAAACTGAAAAGCACCGTAAAGCACGATTAAAGTTTGCTAAAACGTACGAACATTTCACTATTGATGACTGGAAGAAAGTTACTTGGTCCAATGAATCTAAAATTTATCGGATACGGTCAGATGGGCGCTCGTCGACATGGATGGATAAACGAGTTGGTGTACAGGTACGCAACATATGCCAAACGTTAAAATTTGGAGGTTTTTGGGGAAATGAGCTCGGTGTACTTCGTCGCATCAATGGTATAATGCGTGCCACTGATTATATTATCATAGTAGAGAACTCTTATCTCCCAAGTTTGGACATATTTGGAATCGAACGTGGGCAAGACGATATATTTATGCGGGACAATGATCCGAAGCACACCGCAAAAGTTACAAAAACATGGATCATTAATAACGGGATCAAATTGCGGAAATAGCCTGCCCAATCCCCAGATTTGAACCCTATAGAGCACCTTTGGCCAATTTTAAAACGGAAAATTTTTGCGGAAAAGGATGCTCTAAGGACCGTAGACGAATTATGAGAGCCAGCTCTTCTAGCATAGCAAAATATTAGTCCAAACATTTTAGAAAACCTTCTAAATAATATTCCGGAAAGAATCAAAGCAGTAAAAAAATCACGTGGCGGCAATACAAAATTTTGAATTTTTGTAAACAGTTTTGTCGGTCACTGTATATACATAAGTATGTATTTACTCTTCACCCTAGATTTGGAAAGCGGTTATATTTTATACAATAACGTTTAATATCTTCTAAATTTGTTTATAAATAGAAAAAAAAAAAACTGCAGACTTTAATAAAATTTTTTTATCAAATTTTTCCTATATTTTTTTTCTACTTGGTCATTGTAGCTGATGTTACACGCTTAACTGCACATTGAGCAGGTGATCTTAACTGGAGGCAAATTACGGCATTCAATATCGATCGCAAATAAAAAAATTCTAATTGAAATTCTTATACCAAATTTAAAGAAAACTCCATCGATCGAACAAAATTTTGATCGATATCGAATGCCGTAATTTGCCCCTTTTTTTTTGCTTTAACAAGGCTTTTGCTATAGCAACCAATTTTAATCTTATTTAGCAATAAAAATTAGATTCTCTTTTGAGTTAAATTTTTCTTTTTGTTATGGTATCACATTTTGATATCTTTGGTTGTTGGCAATATTTTTCTATCCAAATGCATTAAATGTTCATCTTATATGAGTTTATGGACACTCGTTATTACCTATAAAATCTTACAGAACAATAAGTTTCGTTGCCGCAAGCTTTTAATAAAACTAAATTGTCGTATTTAGTTGAATCGAATTTTAACAAAATTACTTAAAAAATGTTAACAGTCACACACGCGGAGAGCCTTTGTGGTTCTCGTACCCAAACCCACTGCCAATCATAAATTCTCTTTTCACAGCCGATTTTTTTGTTGTGATCATAAAGTCAATAGTGTTACACTAACTGCTGGTACTACAATCGAAAAATATTGCTCTTACAACTGACACATATTCATTGGACAGAAATTTCGTTATCGCAACCAGAAGCGTTTTCTATCTACATGCTACTTGGTTGGCATCTGTGGCAGTTCTCATACAAAAACCTAATTCCTGCTAAGTTAACAAAAACAAAACATTTAAGGAAATAACGCAAAAAAATTAATAAAGAAAAAACAGAAAAGAAACACTTCAAATCTAATTAGCAGCTCATTATGGACCTATAGTTTTTACATTTAAGCTGCTACTACAGCATAAGGCAAAGGAGGGAGAAGAAAAATTAAAGGCAAAAAGTAGAACAAAAATACACAAAAAATCCATATTGACCGATTTAGCAAAGCTAATCAATTAATTAAGCGTGGATGAATAAAAACAAAAACCAAAATAAAAAGGATGAAAAAAGATACTGAATGGTTAAACTGAAGGCACACAAAGGAAAAAAAGCCATGCATCATTATGGGAACATACTTGTAAGCGAGTGGGTGGGTAGTTTGAAAGGTTGAGTCAGCATGATAATGTTTCTTAATTTTTTCAATATTTTTTTCTAATGTGAAAGAACACGCAATTTTGTACTCAATGTCAAATTAAATTGTTTTCTATACAACCAAAAGACCAAAAAGCAAAAATGTCAGAATGTTATAGAGTTTGTGATGATCTGTCAGTCAGACAGAGGGAAGGATAGAGAATTGATTTCCTTACTAATAAAGGTTTTTGTTGGAGTATTTACAATAAGCTAAAGGTTTTTGGGGAAAACGTTTGCCTAAGAAAAACCAAAAATAATTTTAAAATATAAGAACTAGTTAAACTTATTTCTTGATAATTATTTATACATATATTCTATTATATTCTTACACTTTACAAATATTAAATTTTTTTTGTTGCCGGAAAAATTTTACATACATATGGGCAATTCCATGTCATCGTACGTGACATTCGTACGCCTACAGAGTGGTACAGATTTTGCAAAAATAGTGGTAACTGAAAAACAATTTCGTCAATATGTTACATTCAGAGGGCACTATAATTGAAACAAAATTAATCACATTCGGAACCACGTCGTCTGAAATATCGGACGAAATAAGGGCATATTGTTCGTGACATAAAACGGAAGTCATGTTTAGGTACATGTAAGGATATGCAAATATCTGCGAATTGTGGAGGTTTTTTTTTTAATTCTTACACGAAGTGAAATATCTTTCCTTTATAGTCCGTAATTTTTAAATGAAAAAAGTTTCTGGATGATTTTTTAATAAACAAAATTTAATATCGTACGTGTCATATCGTATGTGACAGATTTTTCTCTTAGTGTTCTTAGCGCTATATGCGGCTTTGCCAAATCTTATATACCCTGCACAAGGTATTTAAAGTCCTAGAAAAGTTGATTTTTTTATGAACTTTTCATTAACTTTGGTCCATACAGGCTTTTCGCCCAATTTCCCAAAAAAATCATTTCTCACAAACAAATATAATATTTTTTTTTGTTTTGCTAATATCTCGCTAATTATTGAATTTTACTGATTTTCAAGAATCTCGGAAAAATTTCTGAAAGTTTGATACCAATAACGGCCTCCGTACAATATCGGCAGGGGCTGAGAAAACTTGATTTCAACAGACGGATATGGCTAAATTGACTTCCCAATCTATGTTTGTTTACAAAATAAATTTTTACATAATTTTCTATTTTGATCGATAGGCTATAGTTCAAAAATTTTTGTTTTTGAATTGAGCGCTTCTCCCATCGGAGAATATGTAAATGGACTTTTTATCCATCTTAATAAAATATTAATAATTATCAAGTGAACTCTGATGCATTTAATTGCAGTTGTAGTACTTACATTGTACGTGACAAACTTTAAAAGATTATAAAATTTTTATTACATCAAATTTAAAAAAAAAAAATCCGATCAATATTTGTTTGCGACAAATATCTTGCTTTGAACTTTTTTTTTGAAATACTTGCGACCGGTCAAATTCAAATGACGTAGAAAAATAATGTTTTGGCATATCGTACGTGACATCAGAATACCATCCAAAGCAAACCATAAAAAATACCGCTAATCGAACTCCATATTACCTTTTTTCTTATGGATATTGTCTATTGCTGTTGTAACATTAATTTTAAAGTATGATGGCAAAGTTACAAATACCTGAACTTAGTCGCTAGTTAAAAGAAAATAGTTAATTGCAATCTCCTAAAGTTAATCAAAGAGATACGATCAATTTAAACTGTTATGTTTGCTATTTTAAAATTATAATTAGCTATAAATACCTCTACATACTAAAATTTGAATGGTTTTTCCTCTGTGTCATATTTAAAAAAAAATTGCGATGGTTTTTATTTTTTCAGTCGTGGTTGACATTTCTGTGGAATTGCCCATATGTTACACAAATTTCAAATATATAAGTAGAATTTTTTTTTATTAGTTCTAGTTTTCGAGATGTAGCGTTATGTCAAAAATAACGCAGTTGCATAATATATCGATCGATCGATTTGTCATATTCAGTTAGATAAAAAATCGGAAGTTCAACAACAAAATGGTCTGAAAGCTATACTATTATTTTGGTAAATAACTTGCTCAGTAGTTTTAGTAATGTTGGGAAACTTTTATCAAAAAATTACTTTTTATACAAAATTTCAAAATTTTTGTTGTTGAAAAACTCATACAAAATTAAAATGCAACAAAGAAATATTTTTTATCCAGAAGCATGTAGTAAAATATATTTAAAAAAAAAATTAACCCATTTTTCATTGAAATTGGTGTACAAGTTAAGGTTTTATTCAAAATTAAAATAAAAATTAAAGAATATTAAACAAGTTTTCTTTCTTTAGGTGATCTACGGGATATTTCTATTTTTTAAAACAAAACAGTTTCTCTGTCTAAATGAACAAATTCTTTTATAGCTTTATTTCTTAAATTGGGATGCACAATTTTGTAATCAAAGATATAAAAAAAAAGCTACAAATACAGATGGGAAAATTCCCACCCAGTAACTCGTTACTTTTACTCCAAAGGCTCTTCTTAACGCAAATATAAAACGAAATATTAAAATTTATATCTTCTTTTATAAACGAGAACGAAAACAAGAGGGATGTTTTTGCGTTAGGAAACAAATTTATTTGGCTACAAAACTTTTACAATCGCTTGTTGTTACAAATAATTAAAAAATAAAGAATTTATTTGTTTAGTTATTGTGCAGCAACAGCAACAGCAGCAGCAGCATTAAATTTATTGTTACATTATTTCCGTTTTTATCTTCGAAATCATTAAGCTGAGAAGATGATGCTGATCAGAAATGAAAAGAAAACATTTATTCATATTTATCTGATATAAAAGAAAACAAACAATAAACAAAATAATCACAATTGTATTACAATTGTTTATTGCTGCAATACGTTTGTAATAAATAAAATAAATAAACAAAATACGAAAAGCAAACAAACAAATTGCCAAAAATATTAACCGTAAAATTACAAATAATACTTGTCCGAGATTCGTTAAGGTACAATTTATATACTTCGGGCCTGCCATTAAGAGCAGTGTCACGTTGAGGGGTTGGAAAATAAATGGATGAACGAGCGAAACAACTAAATAATAAACTGTTGCTTGTCATGAATATTCTAAATGATGATCATTAATATGAAACAGATGTTAAAGGTTCAAACAAATATAAATAAAGTCGTTGGAAACAAATTAAGGTAGTGATGCCTTACGTGGAGCTTAAACAATCATCAAAGTAGACACAAATGTTTAGGAGGACAAATTTCCTGCTTATAATTATTTGCATTTGAAAATTGTTAATTCACTATTATTTTAAGAAAATTGTTGACATTTTTTTTTTAAATTTTAAAGTTTTCAGAAAATTCCTGCTCAAAAAAATGTGTAATAAAAATTAATTTTGAAAAAAAAACATTTTATAAATTTGCAATTATAATAAAATAATTACAATTAAAAAAACACTTTTTTTTATTTAACTTAAGTCTTGCCTACATTTTGGAATAATAATATTGTTGTTGTGAAAGGTTACTTGATTAACTATAAATCAATTCAACTAAAATGTTGTCTTCTCTTTTCATTAAATTAATGAAAGGTTTTAAAATATTTTATTTGTATTTATTTTAAATAACAAACTTTTTTTTTTTAATTTTTAAAAAAAGAACACAGACAAAGTTTTTTCATCTATGGTTGATAATAATATTCCTGACAGAGGATTTATATAAGTGTTTCCTCTTCACCTGAGACCTAGAATTTAGATGAAATCAAGCCACTAAATTTTTATTTACTTTCAACAAGTTTTGGCAATAATCCTTTAAATCTGCCAGGTAAAAAAAGAGTTATAAGCCAAAATACAGACTTAACATAAGTTTAAAAAAATGCATTATAACTAAAGGTAACTTTAGCTAAAGTGAACAATAAGTTTCGTTTCATTATCACAACTTCCATTTAAAATAAATTTTATAATTTTCAAATTATTACAATATTGGTTTCTGTTTACCACTGTCTGCAACCTTTTACATACAAAGTGGCAGGATTAAATAGTTGAACAAGAAAAAGTGTCACTTTTACGTATAAAAGCAAGAACAACCATAATCCAATCTTATGTTAAAAGTTAAAGGGTTTGTCCGCCCTAAATGTAGCATAGAGGAGACTTTTAGCACCTTTATCTGTCCGATAACATCTCAAGAAAAACTTTACTTAACTAGTAAGTTAGCAAGTAACATTAGATAATGTTAAACACTAAGTATTATTTGGGTTAATACCTAGTTATTATACCCTTAACACATGTGGCAAGGGTATAATAGGTTTGTCATTTCATTTGTAATTTACAATACTCATTTGCGACCATATAAAGTATATTTATTTTGGATCCTTATAGATAGGGAAGTCGATTTAGCTATGTCCGTCTGTCTGTCCATGTGTAATCAACAGGGTCACACAGGGTTCTATGTGCTATCAAAGTTTTGAAAATACTTTCGAAAAAATCGATATTGAAAACTGGCAAGATCCATTTATAACCGGCTGAGATATAAGCAAAAAAAGACGACTGATTCTTTTTTTTTTTTACAAAAAAAATTATTGTTTTGCAGCTTCGAGATAAACTAAAGATATATTTGAAACAAATTGGACCATTTGCCCAAACGGACAACACATTGTGAAGGGTATATAAGATTCGGCCCAGCCAAATATAGCGTTTTCACTTGTTTTTGTTTGGAGTTGAACAAGAATTCATGACCCAAGCATACAAATATACTTACAAGAAATTGAATTATAACTGGTCAGTTTTGTACAATTGGGATGGTGGGAAATAATATAAACAAATAAATAAAACAAATGGGCGCCATTTATCGTTACTTAGTCCAATATATTGTCAATTTTTTTAATTAGTCCAGTCCCCTAGAGACTGCAATATGATGCAAGTTTGATTTCCAACAAAAAATCGTATACTATAAAATAAAATGTATATAAAAGCTGAGTTTTTCAAATATTCAAATATTTCTTCAAGAAACAAACAAACAGTTTTTTATATAAATGAGTTTTGTTTTTCTTTTTCCCTTATAGATTTGGCTAGCCTTCGGTTTTATATTACTAAAAATATTTAATTAAAATTTAAGAATAAAGTGTGAATCCCTTAATTTCTTTTGCTATTCATTCATAACTTTTTTTTCGTTATTTTTAAACCACTTTGTTTTAACTTTTGAGCAGTTTCTTTTTAACTCGTTTTTTTTTTCTTGTTTATAGTATTTTTTACAACGTATTAATAAATTCTTAAGACATGATTTTAACAGAACGTGAGACTAGAAACACTTGTGCGCAGATGATTGTATAACAAATATACCAACTGAATATACACATATTATGACAAATACTATACAATATTGTATACTACGTACATATACTTTTACATGTGTGGTTAATATAGGGTGTCTTTTAAAATGGGTCATTTTGTAAAAGCATTACAAAATCTTGAATATGTTTAAAAATCATATACTTATTATATGTATATATTTATATAAGAAAAAGTTAGATTTACATATATTTACATAGAAATAGAGAATCAGGCTTTGAAAAAAACGTAATATATGTTTTGAAACAAAAAACATAGAAATATTATTTTAATTGTATTCTTAAATATGTACTCGAAAAAAGCCTTAAGGCTGAGTTAGCCGACCGTTGACTTAACGTAAGAAATTAGTATGATTATAGAAACTTTAAAAACGAGCCATATGATTTTGAAAAAAAAAAACAATAAAAGTAAATTATTTGTTTACCTGTTCGGTTTTCTGTTTTCAACGCAAATAAAAAAACCCATTGGGCTTAGAAGATTTTAATGGTTTTAAACATGCATAAAAAATAATAACAATCATTTGCGCCTTTTGTCGTTTGCAAATATTTTTGAATTTGAAAAATAATTTTTTTGTTTCTTTGTTTTTATCGAAAAATATCAACATTGTGTTTTAGAATCTTTTTAAACTTTTGATATTTTTTTGTAGCTTTTTCAATTGTATTGTGCAATAATAAAACATTAAAATTTATATTTAAAATTTTTTGCAAAACAAGGCGTATAAGATTAATGCATATCATGAACATTAATTTGTTTTTATAAACTCTTTTATGCGCTTACCTTGCGATGTGTTGTACAATTTAAGCAACTTGTATAACCAAGTCTAAGGTTTGGAGCTTGTTTGATAAAATAATGTGAAACTTTTTTATTTTTAAGACAAAATAGAAAACACTCGATTAAAATTTTAAAATTATGAAAAATTGTCTGTACAAAATAATGTACATTATTTTTTTCACATTGTTAATATTACTTTGTTTTTTATAAGAATTTTTTGCATAAGTGCTTTTAAAAATGGACAAATTGACATCACTTTTTATAAGTGTCACGTAGAAACGTAAAAGTTTCTATTTTCTACAGGTTTAGCCGTTACGTTATAGTGAAATTACATCACTATAACTGCTTCACACATAACAATAACGATCAGCTGTTCCGTTTGGTTAACGGCGCATTACGGTCGGCTAACCCAGCCTTTATTCAAAAGAGTTTAAGTTATAGCTTTTTTTATTTTTTTTTTAAACGACCTTGTTCTTTTTTTTACTTTTTTTACATTTTAATATTTTTATTAGAGAAAAAAAATTTTTTGTAGAATGGAATAAAAAACATACCGGGGGGCTTTATTCGAATTAAATTTAAGACAGGGTTTTTTTATAAAGGGTCTAAAAAGTGTAAGTTCTGGCAAAAAGATTGATACCTTAAAGAATATTTTGGTATAAAAGTAAGTTTTTACACCCTTTACCCCCACTAGTGGTGACAGAGAGTACAAAAGTATAGCATTTTGCGAAAAACACTTCATATCATTCTTAGCGTTACAGCCCAGTGTGGGCCAAAGCTTCTTCTGTTACAATTTGTCTCCAAGCATTACGATGTATGGCTTGTGTCCATTAGTCGCTGACATTTAAAAAGTCTTAAATCTGCTATTACTGCGTCTTTCCACCACTTTCTAGGTCTACCCCGAGCCTTGTTGCCGTGCACCTCCTGCATTAGTAATTGTCTATTTAGTGCTTCAGCCGGCATGCGAATTACATGTCCAAGCCATCGAAGCCATCGTCTGGTGATCTGCTAGTTGTTCGAGTTCATCATTCCATCTTATTCTATATGTTCCATCATCGTTTCTTATTGGACCAAATATTTTCCGGAGAACTTTCCGCTCGAAGGATTTTAGTTGCATAGACTCGTTATCTTTTAAACTGCATACTCCCCAGCCGTAGGTTAAAACCGCTCTCACCAGTGTCCTATATATATTTAGTGTTGTCCCTCTGGTTAAGAGTTTTGATTTAAAAAGCTTGCTATGCAATTAGAAGCATTTATTTGCAACATTAACTCTCTCCTTTATAGCATATGTATGTTGAATCTTTAGTATTAGATAAAGTCTACTCCAAGATATTTAAATTGTTGTACATATTCAAAGCTATATTCCTCTATCTGAATATTGCGAATGTTTTTTACAGATTTTGATTTAACAAAGTATTTTGTTTTGTCTCTATTGACATGTAGTCCTATATTCTTAGTGAGCTCGTTCAATTGCGTAGAAGTTTCCGAGCGAAAAACACTTAGAAATATTTTTTAGTCCGATACCTTTTTAGCTGGTGAGATTTGGCTAAACCGCATTTAAATGTTTTTGTATAAGATGTGATCGGGGCTTTATTATAAGTGTAATTCCTCAATGATGTGGCAAAAAAATCTTAGTGTCTAAGTGCGGAAGTTCAAACTTTACGAAAGTCCCGGAAATTTGCTTTAAAAATACTTAGAATGAAATATTTTATGGACACCCTATAATATATGAACTTATTTGCTCTATAGAGGGCGTATCATAGTGACTTTTATTTGTTTGTCTAATTAAAATGAGAAATGGAAAATAACTGTACACACACATTTACATAATGTATCAACTATAAATAAGGACAGACACACTTAAAACTGTTATGATACATCGAGAAAGGGGTGACATTTTAATCCATTATTAATCGTGTATGTAGTCAGACATGTAAAGAAAACGGGTTACTGAACAAAAGGCAAAAAGGGCATGATGTTTACAAACGAACTCGTATAAACAGTATTCTAAAACAGGGAAGTTCAGTGTTTGTTTTTTGTAATTGATAGACTGCATGTTAACGTACATATGTATGTATGTATTAATGTATCGTAGATAAAAACTAAAGAAAACACACTTGACATTTTTCACACCTTTTTAAAAAACATATGAGTAAATGAGTTTTCTATTATGTTCTTTTTAGAAAGTTTTCAACAAATTTTGTATTTGTAAAATAAGTCGATAAAAAATATCCTTTTTGTAGGCAGCCTTTAGAGTTTTTTCTCGTTAGGTTTAAAGATTCCGATTTCCTCGTTATTGATTTACTTTCAAGTATGTTCATATATTTGCAATGTAGTTTAGCTAAACAATTATTTTGCAATTTTTTATATTATAATTTGGCTTTAAGGACATATTTATTAAATAAATATAATAATTGAACTAAATTCATTAATGCATTAATTTCAAACATCTTTTGTTTTTATTTACTTTTTTATTATCTTCATTTTATTGTCTCTATTATATATTCTTAAGCCTTTATGTACATGAAATATTTAAGCTAAAAATCTTAAACGTATAGAAATGAAATAAAAGAAAACAAAATACTCAAAAGTCTCCTTAAAGTGTTTTGTAAATAAATACAAGTTACTAAGGCATATCATACATTTATGCTTATAAGCCTTTTGTTATTTTATTTCCTATTTTGTTGTTCTAAAACAATGTGTAAATTTTACCCTTAAGCATTTGAGAGACAAGTAAAGAAAACTTAAAGATTTTGCTTACCCTTAAGGATAATAAAATGAATAAATGGTTTTTGTGGTATCAACACAAAATTGTGGTTTTCGGGCAATATTGCGAGTAACTACTTAAGTAAGAAGAAATTTTGGAATTTCCTTTGAGTTTTTTTTTCAACTTAGCTTTTAGGGGTGCTGCTTTTAGGATGTTATGTTATACTTTATTCTAAACTTTAATTCTAATCTTAATAATTTTTTTAGTGAACCTTTAAATAAATGTAGATAGAGAGTCGACTAATATTTAGTAAAATATGACATAATTTAAGAATTATAGGTTTTTGTTCCTAACTTCGATCAGGTTTAAAATCAAAACTAATATTGCTAAAGTTTATTGCAGTTTTATCATTAATAAATAATACTTCTTTAATTATTTTGTTCACTTATGCCTCTACTTTTCTTGGTAACTTTTTTACTTTTTTGTAATATGTAACCAAAAACAAAAAAAAACATTCTACTTATTATTTTATTGCCAACTCATACTACTTATCATAAAAAGCCTCAAAGCCTTTAAAAGATCAAATATTTCAATTAAGAGCAAAGTAGCAGCAGACACTCTTTGGTAAAAGTAAAAGTTGTTAAGACCTAAAAAAAAGTTGTTCTTAAGTAACAAATATTTAAAAACG
>NDXZ01037657.1:4868-15533 GCA_003055125.1 Paykullia maculata | reverse complement strand
AAAATTGAATTTTAATTTTAATTTACCTCACAACTGTGTAAGCTGAGCACCATTAAATTTGGACAAAATTTTGCCAAACACGTTATGGCATTATCGTTTACCTGCTTACAACCTTTACTGCTAAATTTTCGCAAATAAACACAACCACGCGCTAAAGCTTCGACACCATTTTCTGTTATTAAATGACACCATGATATATTGATTTCTAATAAATTCTGCAAAGAGATAAACAATTATACAAAAAAAAAAAAATGGAATTCATAATCTGCTTAACCTGAGTTACACTTTAGTAATGAAACATTTTCGATAAATTATGGTTCAATTCGAAAAAAATGAATGTTTTTGACATTTTCTAGAAAATAAATAATTGAACAATTTTTAAAACAATAACAATTACAGTATGTGATTTTTTTCTAGTAAACGTTGTTATTAAACATATTGAAGAAATTACAAACGGAATGACAATCCTATATGAGCCGTTTATTTTGAAAGTGGCATAAGTCACTTTTTTTTAAGTCGAGATTTTTTTTAAAAATGAGAAGATACCGTTCAATTGTATTTAGTGTTGCCATTAACTCGATTTTTTTGAAAAAGTGACTTATGCCACTTTCAAAATAAACGGCTCATATATACCCTAACCACATGTGTGAAGATAATAGTCAAATATAATTTAAAAACACACAAAAGTTCTAAAATAGTTAAATAAACTATGAATACAAAATATGTTATTCAAAATAGTTTAAAAAAAAGTAAAAATGTAGAAAAATCAATTGACCAAACAACAATCGAGAAAGTCAAAAAACTATTTTATGTCTACTGAGGCAAAGGCTTAACATACATACATACATACATATTTTAAGCTTTTTTTTGAAATCGTTTCTCTGTTGTAAAACAATCTAACAAAAACAAAATTGCAAAAAAAAAAAAATTTTAAATATGTTTTTCGTCAAAAGACATGAACATATTTATACTTCATTGATAAAAATATTTTGAATTTGCAAAAAAAAAAATTAAATTTCCGATAAAAAATCATTTAACAGCTAATTTGTTGTTTGTTTTCAGTTTTGTTTCTGTAATAAAACGGAAATGTTCTTGTATTAATTGTTAATTAAATACAATTGGAGGACGAAGTTATCGACTAAGATGACAATAACATTGTCACATAAATAGTCTGAAACACATACTTGAACAATATACATACATACGTACATCCGTACATACAAGTAATACTAAATGCTATTAATGTACATAGTCATTCATAGATACATATAAAAGTATGTATTGTATACATTACCACATACATATCTACATAGTGTGTCATGTTTATAAAAAAAAATTGGAAAAGTGGGCCAATGTGAAATTTTTAACAACAATTAAAATGCAAGAAAAACCATAAGCATAGTTGGAAACTTAAATGTTTGGGTTTTTTCAAAGGATTTTTATAAAAAGTTGTTGCATACAACAACTAATTTAAAGGTAGATGTAAATACATACATATGTATGTACATCCATATGCATATTTACATATGTTCTTAAAACAAACAAACAAACAAAACACGAAGTAAATAAAAAAAGTTCTTTCTCTCTGTTTGTATTGACATAAAGTGAATAGTTTGACATGAATCATAAGAGAGGGGAGTTTTATCAAAACAAGGAACAACAAATAAGACCGACTACGTCTACAGAACAAAAAAATACATAAATAAAAAAAAATATTTGTGCTGACATTATATAATAATCCCAATATTCATAAACAATGTTTGTATTTATCAAAGGTTTATAAAACAACTTTTGTGCGAAAACAAATTAAAAACATAGTTTTATAAACGTTTATATGACTTCCGAAAGTGGGCCAGTTATGGACCAATCATCACAATGTTTGGTAAAGAGTTTTATGTTATTTGTAGTAAATTTTATGTCCATAGAAATATTTTTAACGGCCTTTTAAAAGGCGTACATTTGCATTTATTTAAAACTTGTTTTCTTTTTTTACATTTTTTCAAATACGATGGGTGTCCAGGTGAAATTTTTAACTGATTACAAACAAATCTTATATACCCTTCACCATGTGTGGCCAAATGATATAATTTTTTTTTAAACATATTTATAGTTTATTTCAAAGCTGCAGAACAATATTTTTTTGTGGAAAAAAAAACGAGGCAGTCATCTTTTTTACTTATATCTCAGCCGGTTATTGATGGATCTTGCCAGTTTTCAAAAATTTTAATACCACATACAACCCGGTGACCTATGGGAGATACGAAAACTTGATTTCAACATACACACGGACATGGCTAAATCGACTTCCCTATCTATAAGGGTCCAGCATATATATATATATATATATATATATATATATATGTATATGTATATATTTTATAGGGTCGCAAATGAATATTGTAGAAATTACAAACGGAATGGCAAACCTACATATGAATATACATATGTATGTATATACCCTTGGCACATGTGTGAAGGTTATAAAAATGGATTTAAACATTTATTCAGAATTAGTAGAAATTCCAATTTTAAAAAATTTTAATGTTCTTCAAACAAAAAGAGTTCAGCAAAAAAAAAACATAAATTTTAAAATTTAATACAAATTTCCTTAAATTTACATTAAATACTTTTTTAATTCTATATCTCAAAAAAGAAAAACAAAAAAAAAAAATAAATAAATAAACCCAAAAGTATATTTGCCTTAATTCAACCCAACGTCCCTGACACTCAAAAAGATAATGTATGCATTCTTACACACACACACATACATTTGTATATACACATACACATATATTCGTATTCATTCATATGCACAATAGAATGACAAAACCTTAAAAAATGTTTCGTCAAAACTAGGCCATCATAATAAAGAGAGAGCGAAGGATTTTTGTTTTGCTTTTAAAGCTCTTTTTCAATGTTTTTTATTTTTTATTGCAAAAACATTAACTTTGAGGCTGTAAGTATGTATGTATGTATGTACATGGCAAAAGGCAAGTAATGTATCATTAAAGAAAGTACATAAACTAGCAGCCATATTTTAAGGACTCAAATGAGAGCGAGAGTGGAAAATATTGCGCTCTTTTAGACCTTATTTTTGTCCATTATTTTTTATTTTGTTAAGGTTCTCTGTTTTCATTTTCAACAAGGTTTGTTTATATTATGAAAATTTTAAGCGAAAAAGAATTTGAAGAAATGTATCTACATTACATGTACAAACATACATATTTACATACTCAAATATACATACATACATAAGTAAAAATATCTACAATATAGCCATATTTGTATGAGTTCACAGACTTAGTAGTTACCACGTAAAAAGGGCTAAAATAACCAAATAATAATATAAAACAAAAATCAATGATAATAACATTCAATACCATGACAAATTCTAACCAAGTTTTTTTTTCTTTGTATAAATAATATTGTTTCATTTTTGTTTTTTTTGTTTTTGTAACTTACCGGACAACCATCCGAAATGTTTTTTAAACTATTATCGGTAATATTAGAACACGACTCTAAATTAATGGAGGCTAGTTTTGAACAATGGCGACTTATCGATTCGGTCGATATATCAGTAATTTTGTTGCACTCCGACAAATCCAACTTTTCTATGTTGTGGCAGTGGTTGGCTAAGGTTCTGTAAAGCAAGTAATAAAAGTAAAAAGAATAGAAAATTATTTAATTTTTTTAAATAAATTAATAAATTTTAAATATACACTTGTTTTATAATTTTCCTTTCATTAAAACTTTTAATTTTTTTTTAGAATTTTTAATATTTGCTAACAGTTTAACGTTTTTATTAAAATTTTCCTCAATTAAGAATTTATTTTTAAAGAGAAATGTTAAAAGAGAATTTTTTTTATAAAAAAAATGTTTATTTTAATTAAGTTTTCGAAAAGATATTTTTTTGTACATATATTGATAGAATTGAATAAAAAAAATTATTTTACAATTTTAAAAGTAAAGCCTATAGTACACGAAATGTTAAAAGCAACATGCGCATGTGACTCTGACGTAATTTTGTTTTCATCATGAAGCGATATTTGCTTCATGTCTTCGTGTACAATCAAAATTTTACCGCATGTTGCCTCTACAACTCATTTTAAAAATGTTACTGATATGCCATTGATACATTTTCGTGACGTCAGAGACACATGCGCATGTTGCTTTTTACATTTCGTGTACTATAGGCTTAGCAATTTTTTTAATTTATATTTTTATAAATAAATTCGAAAAGTTCTTTAAAAAAGAATTTGTTTTTGTTATTTTATTTTATATATGAATTTTTTAAGAAATTTCAAGCGAAATTGCTTATGAATAGTTAAGATCGTAAATTTCGTTCAGAAAGGAATTAAACTCAAGTTTTGCTTCCTTAAGAGATAAACCTGTATTCTTTTCAAATAAAGCTACTTTTAGTTTCTTAACCCTAAAATGGTAAACATATTGTTTAACTCTTTAATGGAAAACTTCGCCTCTGAGGCGACTTTTATAAAAAGTGCAAATTTCACCTTAAAAATACTAAATTTTATTAAAACAAAAACATATTATTTACATGTTTGGTAACAAAAATAAACAAAAAAACAATTCATTTTTTCAATATCTTAAACAAATTATAGGCATATTTCTAGATCACATATTTTAATCAATTGCATGAAAAAAAAAGTAGCAGCGCCTCAGGGGCGATGTTTACCACTCTAGGGTTAAGTAAAACTGTTTAAGAATTGTGTCTATCCCCATTATTAGCATTTTGAAGTAAAACTAATAAACTTTTACTTTAAAAGCGGCGCCTTAAAGTATAAAAGCTCTTGTGGGGTAAAATATAAAATAAACAGAATCTAAAAGATTTAAAAAAAAAACTTTTTGCAATAGCAAAGACGAAATAAAATTTTTTTCCGATCAGATTGTGTAAATGGATTATAAATTTTCCCAAAATTCTTTTTTAAAGGAATTTTTTAAGTCTTCGATAATAAAATTTTTAAGAGAAATTCTCTATTTGTGAAAGAAATTCTAAACGTATATAAAAAAATTCAAAAGAAATTCTCCTATTAGAAAAAAAACATATTTTTTAAATTATTATTTTTGATATATGGAAAGTTTTTAATAAAAATAAATTTATCGAATTCTGTTACAAAAATCTTCGTTTTCTTTAAATGCTGGGTTAGCCGACCGTAATGTACCGTTTCCTTAACGGAACAGAACAGCTGATCGTTTTTGTTATGTGTAAAGCAGTTAGAGCAGTTATAGTGATGTAATGTCACTTAACCGTAACGGCTGAACCTGTAAAAAATAAAAACTTTTTACGTTTCTACGTAACATTTATAAAAAGTGATGTCAACTTGTCAATAAAAAATTCTTATAAAAAACAAAGTAATATTAACAATGTGTACATTATTTTCTACAGAACATTTTCAATAAATTTTCCTACTGTAGAAACTTTTTTCTAAAGTAAATTATAGTTATTTTTTATAATTTTGATATGTGTACAAAATTTTAGTCGAGTGTTTTCTATTTTGTCATTAAAATAAAAAATATTCTCATTATTTTATTAAACAAGCTCTAAACGTTAGAATTGGTTATACAAGTTGTTTAAAATGTAGAAAACATTGCATCATACGCGCATAAAATAGTTTATAAAAACAAATTATTGTTCTTGATATGAATTAATTTTATACGCTTTGTTTTGCAATAAATTTTAAAGTTTTATTATTACACAAGACATTTGAAAAAGCTTCAAATAAATATCAAAAGCTGCTGCAAAAAAACCGCTGTCAAGTGTTTAAAAAAATTCTAAAACACAATGTTGACAACACCGTTTATATATTTCGATAAAAACAAAGAAACAAAAATGTTATTTTTAAAATCCAAAAATAGTTGCAAACGACGAAAGACGTCGCGCAAATGATTGTTATTATTTTTTAGGCATGTTTAAAAACATTAAAATTTCTTCTAGGCCCATTGGGTTTTTATACCCTTCACCAGAGGTGATAAGGGTATATATGTATGTATAAGTTTGTCATTCCGTTTGTAATTTCTACAATATTCATTTGCGACCCCATAAAGTATATACATATATTCTGAATCGTTATAGATAGGAAAGTCGATTGGGCCATGTCCGTCTGTTTGTCTGTCTGTCTGTCCGTCTGTTGAAATCAAGTTTTCTCAGCACTCCGATGTCGTACGGACGCGTTAGTAGTACCAAACAATCAGAAATTCTCCTGAGATGTTTGCTTTGAAAACCAGTAAAATCGCTTAACAACTGACCGAGATATAAGCCAGAAAAGACGACTACCGTCTGTTTTAATCAAGTTTTCTCAGCCTCCCGGTGTTGTACGGACGCTTTATTGGTATCAAACGATCAGAAATTAGACATACCTTTTGAGAAATAAAAAAATCGAGATATCGGCAAAAAAAAATTAGTTTATTTTTTAACGTAAATACACGTAGTGAAGGGTATATAAGATTTGGCATAGCCAAATATAACGCTCTTACTTGTTTTATTTGCGTTGAAAACAACAAACTGACCAGGTAAACAAATAATTTAGTTTTATTGTTTTTTTTTTTTTCTTTCAAAGTCATATGGCACGTTTTTAAAGTCTGTCTTACTTTAAGTCAATGGTACAGTTACATTACATCAACGGTCGTCTAACCCAGCCTTAACTCTTAATATAAAACTTACTTACCGTATTGATTGATCACCCACAGATTTGCAACCTCGTAGAGAAAGAAATTTTAAAAATCCTCCACAACGTTGGGATATATTTTCTATGACAGGACCCTTTTTAGGAAAAGAAACGCAAAAAAAAACAATGAAATCATAAAAAATTTTAAAAATAAAATATATAAAAATTAATGTATTTTTTTCTTTACTCACCTCAATATCACGTTGAAAATCAAATAAGTTGACTTTCTGCCAGCAGGATCCATCTAAAGCTAAGATATTCCAATATTTAGAGACCTTTATTGATATAAAATACAATATATAAACAATAAATGAATAAGAACTTGAAGTTTGTTGTAAAGAAATAAAATGTTTGTTCATGTTTTTCATACTTGTGCACATCTGCATAATGAAACCACATCCAAATATGAGAATATACGTAATAATATTTCCTTTGGCAGTTGTTTAATAAGTTCATCATCGTTATCGTTTGCATTGAGGAATGTTTGCTGCATATTATACAAACATCATAATTAACAAATCAGCACATAAAAAATAGAAATGAAAAATAAGAAAAAACAAAAAACAAAAATTATTAAAAATATAACAAGTAGAAGTATTAATTATAAAGTTTATTTTATTTATTTTTTTGTCGTTTGCAAAATGTAATGCAAGAAAATACATACATACATACGTGTACAATACGAGTGAGAAATAAATGAAAGTAAAAGTGAATGGAATTATTAATTAAATGACATAAAATAAAAGTAAAAAAAAAAAAATAACATAAAATAAAACTTAAGGCATTTACGTTAGATCCTTTTTAAAAAACTTCGTTTGATTATAAATTCTGAAAAAAGAACCCTTTCATTTCAATAAGAAAAATACAAAAAAAAAACTAATGAGAGAGTTATAATAGTTAAGCAAGTCCAACAATATTATACTCAACACTTTAACTTATACAATAAAAAATTATTTGTGCAGAATTTTAATAGCGTCAAATTGATTTCCGACATCGGCTCTTATATGGGAGAGAAACTAATTACGTACCGATCGATCATCATAAAATTTTGTAGTTAGATTTTGTTAGTTGCTTTTATAATTTTTATATTTGTCACACTTTAATTAGCGTTAAGTTGATGTCTGGGATAAGCTCTTATGTGAGAGCTAGAACCGATTGCGAACCGAATAATATTGTAAAAACACTTTTGTGTAGATAAAACATGTTTATCAGTTTTACATTTCGATCTTTACTTTGATAACAAGCTTTTTTTAAAAAAAATTTTTTTAACATGTACAAATTATTAAAAAAATTTTGAATAATTTGAATTCACAAAAAATCTTTGTAACTTTTTTTAATTAATTTAAAATTTTCGAACATTAAAGAATTGAATTAAACTATTTTTTTTTTGAGTACGAATTCCGCTAAAGTTAAATGCTGAATAAATTAATATATTTATAACTTCGATCTATCAAACAAAATAGGAAAACAAATACTTGAACTTTAAAAAAAAAAAATTCAAAATAATATTTGCGAATCTTTAAATAGTTAAATGCGAAACAAATTAATGAAAATAAATAATAATGATAAGACTAGAACAAAAAATTTCCAAAACTTTAAAAAAATTGCAAACATTTTGAATAAATGTAATTAATGTTTAAATGGAATAATTTCGAATTTTCGAACAGATTCAATTTGTTTTCTTATATTGAAATTTGTAAAAAAATCTTTGATATAAAAGTAAATTTAAATTAAAAAACTAATTCGAAAACATAAACAAACAGTTTATTTTTACAAACTTTTATAAAAATATATTTTTCATTTATTATTTTTAACAAAATTTTAAAAATAGTTTTCTGTTTATGTTTTAGAAATGGCGATTTAAATTTTAAAATAAAATTTTTTCTTCAAAGTTTTTGTTTTAACAAATGTTCGAATTTTCAAATATAACCCCTAACAACTTTTCATAAAATATTTTTTAAATTTTTATAAACTTATGTAAAACTAATAAACTTTTGTTAAAATTTAAAACCAAAAAAGAAAAACAAAATTTATAATTCTACTTAAATTTTTATTAAATGACGTTTGAGGATGACAATGTATGATGGTTTTGAATTTTATTAAATTATTGAATTTTGCTTGAAATAGTATAAATAAAGTGTGATATTATTGTTGAATAATAAAATCAATTAATATTTACAGGTCCATTTTCATCAGATGAATCCACATCCATAGTGTAAGCGTGAGTTTTATTATTGCGTTCGGCAATATTTAAAATATTATTTGATGTAATGAAGTTTGAACTTGTACTGGGGCCAGTTGCTAAAATCAATTCTGTTTTGTTTTTTGGTTTTGTATTAATGAAAACTCGTTGAACAACTCCCGGACCACAGCTACTACCACCACTAATCAATGTATTGGCAGTTGCACCGACACCAGCACCATTACTAACATCCGATGATAATGTCGAGGATGAAGCTAAAGCCGAAGGTGAAGCCGATGTTATGGACGATGAGGATGACGAAGAGGAGGATGATGAAGCGGAGGCGTTCGAGGCTACCGAGCTCCAAAATGATTGGGCTGTACTAACACAACCACTAATGGCGCCACCACCACCACCGCCGCCTCCTACCACACTTAATAGTTTACGATTATTGTTATTGCTAAAGCTGAGACTTAAATTGAATGATCTTTTGGTGTTAGAATTATTATTGTTTTCACGTGCAGTAGCACTGAGCAGTTGCAGTTGGGCATCGCTGTTTCTTTGGTGGCGTGGCGATCTAAGAGGAAATATTAATTCCTGACTACCGGCACCCTCACTACCGGTCGTACTTAAGCTGCCGTCACCGACACTTATTGCTTCAACATTGTTTACACCACCATCTAACATACCAACACTATTTTCTCCCATTAATCCTCCGCCGCCGCCACCCATACCACTTATGCTGCCACCACCTTCACCAATACCACCTGTATTCGAAACATTTACAGAACCACCAACACCACCGTCACCACTGTTTTCAAAGTTGGAATTATTTTGTATAAACATTTAAAAATGTTTTTTTTTAACACGATTTTCAACTTTTTCTTTTTTTTTGTTCTTTTTTTTCGATATTTAAGTTAAATTGTTGTTTTTTTATTTATTGTTGTTAAATTATTAAAGTTTATAAATTTTTAACTATTTCGAACAATTGTATCTAAAATTTTTAAAGTTTATTTTATATGAAAAAAAAACGTATAAATTAACAAATTATATTGAATTGAAGGTATTCGAAATATGTAAGTATGTTAAATGTATGCATATGAAATATGATATATGTATATACATATGTATGTATGTACATACACACATACATATGTATGTCTATAAATATACGTTAATAGTGCACAACAATTATGGGAAACCTAATAGATAATTAATGAAATTATTTGTAAACTAAACAACAAAAATTAACTTAAATTAATTAATAAGTATTATTGAAATTCAATTAGTACTTTGAAGTGAAGCCTTACAATGTTTTATAAAAAGCTTTGTCCGTTTAAAATCCGGTCACACTCTAGGCACTTTTGATATATTTAACTTTCTAAAAATACCTACTACTTATTATACTGTCAAGAATCAGTTCCAAAATATTAAAAAAACTGAAAACAAAAACCAATATTTTTTTTTTACACAAAAACGATTATATTTGTGTGTAAGACAGCCTTTTTGGGAAATTTCAAAAAAATTTGCTAATTGGCCCAGAATCCGCAAAGATATTGGCGAAAAACCTACTAAAATTAATATCATAAAAATATATCTTTTCGGACATTTAAAACCATACGTAGATACACATACATACATACATAAATACACGTAGTGATGGGTATATAAGAATTGGCACAGCCAAATATGGCGCTCTTACTTGTTTTTTTTAAATATTATTTTTAACAAGCAATGATCCAGCTTAAGCTTTTGGGGGAAATTTTTATATGAAACATGTAAAGACTAAATCCTTTTTTC
>NDXZ01037631.1:0-10561 GCA_003055125.1 Paykullia maculata | reverse complement strand
AATATTCTCATACCTAGTGTCCAATTATACGTTTGAACCACTGTACATTAAAACAGTTATCGTCATCATCCTCCACCCAAAGATCTAACCAATTGACACTAACCAGGACTAAATTCTATTTTCTATTCTACCAAAAAAAAAAACCCCAAAGAAATCAAAGTAGAAATTCGCCTAAAGCTCCACAATAAATTTTAGAAAAACAAAACGAAAGCAAAGGAAAACTTATGCATAAGTGTGTGTATAATAGAAGAATGAAGGACAAAAAGAAAAATGAAATAAGCTTGTAAGGCAGTTTTGTACAGCATAACGCATAAATACTGATAATAAACAATGTCAAACCAAAAAGAAATTAGATGTTTATGTGTAAATTCCAAGCACTCCGACAATAAAATCGATTTAAAACACATGATTTGACAGTTGAATTAAATATAACAGTTACGCAGCTACAACAACAACATGGCAGGCAGGCAGGCGACAGACAGCGTTAAACAAATTAACATAAAATAAAATAAAAAATCTCCCAAAAGCTGAATGTTAAGATGTCTACACAAAGATAAACGACTTAGACTTTATTTCTCTTTTAAAGAGAGAAAAAACAAATACATAAAAGAAGTGGGAAGAAAAGGAAAACAAAAAATTAAAACTTCTAAAAATATGTACATTTTTTGTTTATTACATTTTTTACGGGTTTTGTGCAAAAACAAACAAAAAATATATATGTAAATAAATAATAAATAAAAATTAAAAGAAGAACAAAAACAGACGTAAGCAAGGCGAATTGAATTAGGTGGCGTTAAGATTACAACAAGTAAAACTTTGTTGTTTTTTCGGTAACGAAATGTCAAAAACAGCTGAGTGAATCAAAGCAAATTTTTGTTGTTTTTAAATTTTGTGGGAGCTAAATAAGATAAACATAAACAACTTTTGACAGAAAGTTCCTAATTTAAGAAAAAAAAAGTAGATCAGCTGGCTTTTCGACAGCACCTGATATATGAATTCGCCTTGGACGTAAGGTTTATAAAATAAAACAAGGATGATAACAAAACTGGCAACGGCGAAAGCAAAATCATGTTGTAGTAATAGATAAAATTATTCACAGGATAAAGGATATGAGATATAAAGTAAGAGGATGGGCAGACAAAAAGACAGATACACAAAGATGTGGGTAGTCTTAGTCTTAGGCAATACAAAGTAATAAAATCCCCAGCATCCTTAATCAAATTATGGGCACCAAGCAAAAGAGAATTTTATTACTTTAGACGTGTACAAAAGGGACATTTGTTTTTGAAAATTTGGGTTGTTTTTCAAGATAAAATTAAATTTTAGAATTTGTTAAACATTTCCAATAACTAAATGAAATGGTTAAAGTTTAACTTTGAATTCGGCCAATGCCACCCATTTATTTTTTTATTGCTTTTTATAGTCACAGGATTATTGTTTCGAATTTGTTTTGAAGTATTTCGTCTTTAAAGTTTTAGAAATTAGTTTTGATATTTTTTCCATTCAAGAGAATGTTTTTTGTTTACTAATAATATTTTTTCACTTCTCCAAGATTATGAGATAACGAAAGGAAAGAAATGTCCAAATCCGTTATATTGAAAATAATTTAATACGAGAAAGGCGGTTTAACTTTAATTCTTTTACGATTGATTTGAAGAAGTTTTTTCTACTTTTACACGCAGAGAAAAAACATGGTTGTGGTGACCATAATCTAAGGGCATCATACTATGATTGGATTATATAATTGTAGCTAAACTATGTAATGATCGGTTTTAATCATAACAAGTTTAATTAAAAAGCTCTTCTATAACCATTTTATGGTCATAAATTATCATAACAGCTATTTTCCGTGATCCGTGAATATGATTCCACCTAAAAATAGTTTAGTCTCATATGATATTAATATGACTCCACCTAACTATAACTATAAATTTATTGCGTATAACCATAATATGTTTCCACCCAACCATAATATAGTCCCGTGTGATCATAAGATATTTTCACCCAATCATAATATGACTAAATGAATATTTTGGTATTTTTTCGTATAAATATGTACATACTTTGAATTGAATATGTACATAAATTGACACATTTGAATTTTTTGTCACTTAATATATTGATTTGACTTACATCTTTAATTGTAATGTTTTCTTTCGCTTTCTTTTTTTAATGCCAATTATTATTCTTTAATGTTTTTTTTAAACACTTGACATTTCATATACAAATTTTTCACTAAATTGGAAGCTCTTAGAAGAAGAACAACAACCGAAAACAAACAATTGTTAAAGTTTATCATACTTTGATTGCCTTGCAACTACACTGTTGTTGCACACACCATTTTATGATTGTTTACAACTTTAAATATAATGTTATTTTTGCGAACAAATCATGATTTGTTTGTCATAACAGATTTCTTAAAAATATTATTTTTCCGGATAACCATGTCAAAGCTTTGAGAAGTGGTAACCATTTAACGATAAAACATAAACCAAATACTTGATTATCGTTTACTATAATTTGTTTGCGGTATAACATTTTTTCGTAGAGAAAATACTATGGTTGTCGTGATCATGTTTCAACTATGTTTTTTCTTTGCGTGTATCGGCATGGAAATTAACCTATAGGACTCCTTTTAGCACTTCTCAAGCATAAAATACTCACTACGATGGTGAGTGGAAGAACAATAAATAAAATATCATTTACATTTAACATTCCAGTAATGTTGTTTGATTTTCGTTATAAATATTATAGCAACAGGCTAAAAAATAAGTTTTTGTTTTTTATGAGCGACTAGAAAACGAACTACAAAAAGAAAAAAAAGTTGATGAATGGGCCTTTTTTACCCAGTTAATTGACTTGATTTTATATTTACCATAAAATTTTTGATTTTGGATATTTTTGATCGCATCTTGCCTTAAGAAAAATTTATAATTTCAATTGAATAACTAAACCAAATTGCCTATGCGTTTCAAGGTCACTCAACCTCTTTTGCTATAAATTTTCATGACCAGGGAGAAATTATTGCATATGCATAGAAGCGAATATAAGAATTTTCCTCTTAGAAGCCCCATTTAAAAAAAAATAAAAGCTCGTACGTTCATGCAGTAGGAATTCGTTCGTTAAGTTGTTCAAGAACCAGCTGTCAGTTTGGATAAAGAAAAACGTTTAACGTAGAAGGAAAATTAAAAATGCAAATGTAAAAAGTGTTATATCTGTAAATATTTCAGTGCTATAGCAGTTATACGATCGTTATTGGTTCTACTATATTAAAGGAAAGGCAGATAGTATCTTAAAATTTAACTCCAACTGTTAAATGTGGACCCTTTTTTTAAAGACTTGACGAATTTGCTTTTCAGCTGGATCTTAAACAAGTAAGAGCGCTATATTTGCCTGGGCCAAATCTTATATGTGTACCCTTTACTATGTTTGGCCAAATGGTATAATTTTTTTCAAAAATATTTGTAGTTTATTTTAAAGCTGCAAAACAATAATTTTTTTGTGGGAAAAAAACGAGGCAGTCGTCTTTTTTTGCTTATATCTCAGCCGGTTATATATGGATCTTGCCAGTTTTCAATACCGATTTTCTCAAAAGTATTTCCAAAAGATTGATACTACATACAACCCTAAGTGACCTATTGGAGCTGCGAAAACTTGATTTAAACATACATGCGGACAGACGGACATGGCTAAATCAACTTCCCTATCTATAAGGAGCCATAATATATGTATATACTTTATAGGGTCGCAAATGAATATTGTAGAAATTACAAACGTGTGAAGGGTATAAAAAAGATTTATGTAATTTTCAATAATTTTGTTGATTTTTACTTGTAAATTTTTTTGAACATAACTTATTAAATAATAACTTAAAGCATAAGTATCAATAGGATATATGGAACATCTTCAAAAAGTTTTGATAGCGCTGACCATTTTTTCTAAAGTATTCGTAATCCAAAAGCATATTTTACAATCTTTAACGTTTAGTAAACAAGTTTAATGACTTTAACAAAAAGCCACTTGTCTAAGGCCCGAAATCGCTGTTAAACAATAAATGTGATATTAAGATCTAAAATATATTTTTTATTGCCGGAGATGGAGTTTGATCTATTGATTACATTCATTCATTCATAGATTATAGTCACTTGCTTAGCCGTTGATATTAGGACTAAAAATATAAAATATTAATAGTAGTTTAGTTTATAATATTTTCAACAAAGTACAGATCTCATTGTAGTTAAATAACCACAATTAGCAGCATCTGTTGGCGAAATCATTTCTATACGTGTGTTTCTCTTAACATCAATATTTCAATAACGAATAATTTAGAAAATTCGCCTTGATTCGTAACTGTTTATATTTAGAACAGAAGTAATGTGATCGATTTAATCTTTATACTTACGTATGTATGTATGTATATTAAAATAAAAAGTCTTAATCCTTTATGAGTTTCGAATTCGTTGTGATGAAAAACAATATAACGGCGAAACATCTAAAAGAATCATTAACATTAATATTTATGTGCAAACTTTTGATCTGCTGGCACAAATATCCCAACATGTCATGCATACATACACTAATCGCCTAAATGGACACACACAAATGTGTTTTGGCATGTTTGGCACCCATTACCACCCCCTCCAGCAAAAATATATAAGAACCACATAAACCAAACTTAATTGTTGAATTTTTGTTGTATATAATGCGACAAATTTCCTTCCTACCACTTTTGTATGTATGTGTGTATGTTTGTAGGTATACACACTTAAATGTTCTCATTTTCCCCTTATCTAAATGCCATACATACACACCCTACAGCACGTGTGGATTATTAGTTATTATTTGTTTTGTTTTTATGTGCTGCTCTACTTAAACTAACGCATGCTAAGGAAAAACGGAAATCAAATGCTTAACAAAAGGGTGTTTTGGTTTTGCAATCAAGTTTATAAAAACCAAAAAAATTGGTTAAAATAATTCAAATATTGACATTTATTTAAGATAAGATGTTATCTCTTAAAAAGGGCTATTTGGCTTTCTGATCCTTTACCCTAGTTTTAACAAACATAGCACATTGATCTAACGGCATAGTCAATACGCTTATCTTGATTGTTCACAAATCATTTTAAATCAAGTTTTAATGAAGGCTATTTGTCATGCGTGTATAATGAAATAGTTTGTTAATTTAATGAGATTCCTGGTAAGATGGAGAAGTTTTATAGCAGAAGATTGATAGAACTATTAAAAAGTTTATAAACAGTATTAAAACTAGTTTAAAATTACATGGAAATATAAGTAATAGGGTATGGCCCTATGCTCCCTCGATATATATATATAAGTAACTCGAAAAAACATTACAGCAATAAAACTGGAAAATGAAGTGCTGGTGGCATAAAAAGCTAATGATTTTCTAAGTTTATTTATGAGATTTTAAATAAAGATATTAATAAGCTTATGTCAGCATTAGTAGAAGTTGCTAAAAAGTAAAAGTTATTTGAGGGATTCACAAGCTAACTTATGATATCATAATGTCATATGTAATAAAAATTAAAAATGGTTTAAGTTGGTTTTCATACTAAAAGTGTCCTAAAATCATATGACTCTGACTGCTATGTTTATTATGCTGTCGTAAACTATTCTCAGCCGAAGGGAAATAGCAACAACAAAGTACTTAAACTGTGAGCACAGTTTTCTGTATCAGTCTTGTAAATGAAAAAAGAGTTTTTTTTAATTTATAAATAGAGGACCTCAAAGCCGAAATATCATAAAAAGGAAAATATATAAATTCAAAAGGTCTACAAATAAATAACACATTTTACCTCAAGTTTAAATTGAGTATGAAGATTTTTAAAATCCATAGCAATGAACCTAGAAAAAAATTCTAATTAACAAGTCAATTAAGGCTTCAAATATTAAGTTTCAGTAACTTGATATTAAATTTAATGTAAAATTTTTAAGTATTAAATTTCTGTTATTTATAATATTTACATTTAAATATAAATTGTTAAAAGTCAATTTACAATTATAAATTAAATTAAGAAATTAAAATTTATTGTATACATAAAGTAAAATTTTACTTTAAAACAGAAAAATAAAAACAAGCAAAGTTATATATAAATAAATAAATAGTTTTATAAATTTATTAACTAAAATTTTATCCAATTTAGACAAAGGATGATAAAGAAGAATGATTAAGCTCTTCAGTCATATTTAACTGATAACTTCAGTCATATATAACATTAAAACTGGTGTAAATATTTATTATAACATAGAATATATTATTATTATTATTAAACTTTTTTTACTTAAAAAATTGTTAAAACGTGGCATGAAGCATATGCAAGATTAAGTTTCTGTTAAGAATATTTATGATGACATTTTAAAATAAAAAGGTAGACTACTTTGGTGGTATCCAAGCATAAGTACTATGTCATTTGGTGACATGTACTTTTTCAGCAAAAATAATTTACGGTGAAGTTTTGCTGTAAGACTTTGTTGTTTTTTGAAAGATTTTCTTGTATTGTATCAACTAATTTTTCTATTAAGAATTATTTAAGGAGAAAAGCTCAAAATTTGATTATGTTTTATTTCGAACGGTGATGCATTTTGGATTTTGTTTGTTTTGGGGCAAATTAACGATTTATAGGGGCCAAAATACCTTTAGTTAGGGCCAAAAATTTATTTGGGAAATATTTGATTATTAGGTTTTTGCTTAAATAGAAACAAAACTAGTAGATAAAGTAGTATAGAAAAAATGTGTTTTATTTTATTTAGAACATTAACAAAAACTCACATTGCTTTAAAGTATTTTTTGTTAAGGTTATATAACAGTTAATACATACATATTTTATATTCAATTAAAAAATTAAATAAAATCGCAATTAAGAAAAACCTATTTTTTATGTAATTCTGTTTTATTGTATATAATCCCCAAGTTTTCAGTACAACAATTTTCCAATTCTTTTAGCCATAGGCAAGAGTTGTTCCAATGTATTTTAAATTTTCTATTGGATTTTCTTTTTAAAGAAAACGTTGAATTACAATAATCAGAGTTGTTTCAATAATACACACCTTATGTTTTACAAATACCATAATAACACAACATTTTATTTATTAATTAACGTTTGACTGTCCACTTAATTAGAATTTTTGTTTTGGTATATACCTACAAACCTACTTGCTAAATTTAAAATAATATTTGAAATTTTTTGCAAATAAAGGTTAAGAATTTTTTATTTGACAAACAAAGCAATGTTGTAAATAAGAGTAGTGTTCCAATCAGTAAGAAAATTACATTAATAAAATGTACTGGACTATTTAGGATAGTAAGTTAAATTTTAAGCTGAAAGGGCCAAAATAGATTAGAGAGTACCACAGGGCCATCAAAGTGCTACAAATGGCCCTATTGTGCCACATTTTTCATCACTGATTTCGAACACATTTTTTTAACATCAAGAGTAATGGTCTGTTTAAAAGAAAAAAAAAGACCAAGCCACTGTCTTTTAGCCAAAAGTCGTGTGAAAACGGAGTGTATGAACTGCCACAGCAGAATGAGAAACGACAATATTTTGACAGACAGCAAGATTATTGTAAAAGCAGAAGGGAGGAAAATAATCAAGCAAATATTTTGAATTTAAGAACTTTAATCTTGCCAATTTAAGGAACGCAAAACCATTTAGAGCCAATCGAATCGAGCTTAAACCGGTAAAATTATTTGTGAATATCAATTAAATACAGGGTCAGTATGATGGTGGGTGTCGTTACTGTATATTTAAGCCTATATCCACACATATCCGAATTGGACATGCAGGAAATAGTGACTTCAGAGCATATGGGAAGCACATTGAAGTGGTCGCGCCCAGGATAGATCCAGACATATTTTGGGTAATACAAGACCTGAAATGAATGATCTTAGACTCATTGACATAAAGACGTTATTAAAACTATGTACTGGATACTAAGTTGCTATTATTTTTAATCACGCATAGGTTTCCAATTGTGGAAAAGGCATCACAAAACAGGCCAAATTGTTGGCCTAAGTGGATATGGAATATATAAACATTTCATGATGATCAGTTTATAATTGATTTTAGCACGATTTAAAACTGTAAAGTATAACAACAGTAATTTACTACAAATAGGCCCTGCGTATATATTAATCTCTACGCCAATTTTTTTGATAATGGTGGATTCTAAAAAAATGCCTACACTTGAAAAAAAACATTGACCCTATTAGACCTGTTAAACTATGACAAATAAGTTTTACGATTTTCGCTTGACAATTGGTCTATCATATTTTATAAGGCCTATTTTCCAATGCTACCTAAACGCTCCATAAAATATGTTTTGCATAACCATAGAACTTTCTACCGAATATCTTCAGGTCGGTCTATAACCTTTACCCTTCAAACTCCTAATTAATGTATTAAAACTTTGAATGGTTAACGTTTTAAGTCAGAACCGCCATAAAAACTTAGAACAACTACTATTATATTAAATATGTTGTGGTGTAGCGTACTATATATATTCGGATTAGACCATGTATTACTTACTTATTTGTTTAACCAAACTATATTGCCATCAAACATTACATTTTCCGATCATTTATTTTTCTTGTTATATTATTTCAATAACTAATTATTTGCTACAAATTGTACATAAATTGTTTGTAAAAATTCTAATATTGATTTTTTAATTGTAGTTTAAAATTATTTTCAGTAAATCTTGACAAAGCAAAACAAAAACATAAAGAAGTCCTTGAACTGAATTTAGATTTTTCATAGCTTTTAAATCAACTGAAATTTATTATTATTGGTTTTTTAGTTTTTTAATTTGTATGAATAAATGCTGAACTCCCAAATCAATATAAAGGAAATATGCAAAAAAAAAATATTGAACACAGTTTAATTATAACTACCCATACTTTCATGAATACATACATACATAGAAACATATGTATATATATGTGCAGATAGTGGAACATACCACTGTATTGCAGCATAATACATACGAGTTATATCCTCTTTATCGCTTTTTTTCACAACCACATTGATAACACAATGAAAAAATATACTACTAAGTTACTATTTGTACTAACTGACAACTACCATGTATGTATGTAGCAAAACATACACCACTATAGTATTACTAACAGCAAATCATTAATATTTTCACTTTTTGCTTTATAAGAAGGGCGCTCAAAAAGAATGTATGTCTGCAAAAAAAAAACTTATTTCGAATTGATATTTATTTAAAAAATATACAAATTAAGGAAAGCTGAACACTTTTTAGTAGTTTTGAATAAATTTTGTAACTTCTGTTTTTTGCTAAGCCTCCCAGTACCTTTCTTTTTTGGTAAATTTTTTTAAAGTTTGAAAGACTTTTTTCTTTAGAATTAAACAAATACGAGGACGCTCTGCGTTTTTTATACCCTTCACCTGAGGTGATAAGGGTATATACAGTAGACGCTCGTTAATAAGAACCACTTGGTTCCTAGGGTTGTTCTAGTTTTCGAAAAGTTATAATTTCCAAAGGTTTTTTTTTTTTTAATAAAAAACAACATAAAAGTGCATCTTCGTTTTGAAAATACACAAAAAAATACTTCTGCATAGATTTTTTTAATTTTATTTATATAAAATGGACACGAAATGTACCATTTCATTTAAATTCATAGTTTTAAGAAAAAAATATTTTTAAAATACAAATGTTAAGGATGACAACGAAAGAATAATCCGGTTTCATCGACATTATAAATTTGTGAGTCTATTAGACTCATCTCAGCGACTTAAGCACAAAATTTGTGAATGAATGGATTGACTGAATCAATATCGCCACAAATTATTAAAAAACAAATGCCATGTTGCTTTTTAAAGTTGAACAACCATCCAAAAGTGTCTAAAGATTTTTTATTTGTTTCCTGGTAGGTATTGGAAACTGCATTTAATATAGAGCAGCTGCTCTATTTGATTTGATATGGCTAATGGAATTATGGCATATATAATGACATTTAAATAAAGACAGAGTAAAAAAACAACACTTTATGTACACACGTTTTAAATTTCACATACTAATGAAAAAAATGTACAGACAGTACAAATTACATAAGTTACTTAGGATTCCCTTTTTTTACTATGTGGAAGCCAAATTAGATCTTAAAATGCAATTTTTCATTGTTGAAAAAATAAAAAACGCTTGGTAATTAGAACTGACGGTTCTAATTTCAGAGCATGCAATGTATTAAAAACGTTGATTCTAATTTCCGAAGTATTCGAATATTCACAAGTTCTAATTTGCGAACGTCTACTGTATAAGTTTGTCATTCCGTTTGTAATTTCTACAATATTCATTTGTGTATATATATTCTTAATCCTTATAGATAGGGAAGTCGATTTAGCCATGTCCGTTTGTCCGTCTGTGTATCTGTCCGTCTGTTAAAATCAACTTTTCTTAGCCCCTCGATGTCGTACGGACAGATTTTTTTTTAACCCAAAAATGATTATATTTGTGTGTAAGACATGCCTTGTGAGTAGGGTTTTTTTTTCTCGCATTTTTTTGCTTCCCGGGA
>NDXZ01037627.1:509-11620 GCA_003055125.1 Paykullia maculata | reverse complement strand
ACTCTTAACACATGTGTGTGTGTGAAGGGTATAAAAATGTGCTAACGAAGTAGCGGGTTATAAGCTAGTTTTCAAAATAAAATGCAATTATATTTGACAAGCTACTCGTATATAAAAACAGACAAATTCTCAGTAATACATACGTTTCATTATTTCTGCTTCCCTTTATCACAACACCTTTTTATTATTATTATTATTTTTAATTTTCTTTTACAACTGATGCAATGTGCAGCATACAGTATGTTTTCTATTTCATTTGACGTGCTACATCAGCTACTGTACATAAGCATTTGCTCTGCTGGACGGATAAACGTCTTTAAATAGCAGCACACGCCGTCAAGACATACTTTTCTTACTGCATGCACCCATTAATTCCAGCCAAAGGCTGTAGAACAGATGCTGTCCTCAAGCTAATCAATGAGACACAATAAAGCCGCACAGGCAGACAGACAGACATAAAAACCAGATCAACTTGTCGCAGGCAATGTAGAGAGTAAAACAGCCGACAGCAGATAAATGTTTTCAGTTTATTTCTTCTCCTCATCCTATTTGCTTCATTCTTATTGTTTTACTTATAGGTTTTCTAAAATGTATCAAACCGGTATAATAAAGACTAAAAATACGCGTGCAAAACAATATATATATTTTCATTAAAGCGAGTTAAATAATATGGTTACCTTTTAAAAACCAAAGATTACAATTGTTTACTCTAAATATATTTTAATAAAAGTTTTGGCATGCTACTGGTATTCAGAATATAAAGCATATTGCGTTATTCTAATTCGAAAATGTAGTTTTTTTTAACAATTAATTTGGAATTTCAGAGATTCCTCATTGAGATTGACTCATTATTATTAACTTCATATTTCATTTTCTGCATGCTTTTTATGCCAGCAATTATTAATAAAAAACACTCTGTTAATTCGACCATATGCAGAGCATTTCATTACCGCAATAGATAGTTTTCGTTTCTTTACCCCGCCTTAGAATTGCTAGTGTACTATTGGATTGTCTTAATTTTTCTTAGCCAAATACAATGCAATGCGAAACACTCTTCTTTATGTTGCCTAAGGCAACATTCCCGACATACGAAATCTGCTTTCAGCATCTTTGGTTTTTAACTTTTTCGACTTTTCCTAACGATTTGTCATCAAAATTAGTCAAAACTAGTCTCCAAAAGTGACTTCAGGAAAAGCATACTCACCCTAAACTTTCACAAAAATACAATAACTTTCAGCAGGACTTTCCTTGAGATTAAAATCTTATATTTTTATAGACACAATAAATTGCAGCAAAAAGCATTTTTATAAATTTTCTTAAACTTAAACTGTTTGTGTGTTTTACAGCGAAAAACAAATTAAATAAATAAAAGATTTTAACTTTGTCTTTTGTTTTATAACTTTTACAAATGTAAAACATTACTTTAATATACCAGCTTAAGGGTATATAAAACTTATTCCCTGAATAAAAAAATTTGCTTCTGCTCTCAAAAACAGCATTAAGCATTTGTCTTTTTGTAAAATATTTTAGATGACAAGTGAAATATAGATGAGCATGTGGCATGTGACATTAAGTAGAAGAAATATTCTCAGCCATCCCTATTTGTTGTTTAAAAAACTGCTACGGTCTGCTAAGCAGCCGCACACTTTTTTCTCTGTTAATTTAAAGAAACATCTGTACATGGAAGATATCTCTGGGGTTATTGGTGTTTCAAGTTAAAATGTGCCAGGAAGTTTTTATATACTTTTCGTGAATTTTAAAAAGAAATAAATAACGTAAGGGACAACTGATCATTATCTTTAACTCTTAGAAAAACAAATAGAAAAGAAGAATTTGAAAGCAATCAAATGATTAATTACTTAAGAAGAGTTGCTTTTGTGTGTTGCATATTAACAGCTTGCACTAGTTACATAGTACCGTCTAAAGTAGATTTCAAAAAGTAATATCATCACTACAAAAAATACAACAAAATTAAAACAACGTGAATCTTATTTTTGCAAAAATACTTTGACAATGTGAAAATTATTGCTGTCAGCTGGAAACATAATAAAAACAAAGTCAAGGTCTAACAAGAGTAAGATCTTTGCTTTAAAGCCATTTAGTTAGACTTTCAGAAAACATAACAAATTTTATGAAAAAAGCTGAACACCCTGTTATAACGTCCCAAATATAACGGAAACTCGAGTTTCTTCAAGCTTTATGATATGTTTACTTGAAAACCTGATATGTCGAAGAAACTCTGAGATCAGATTCGAATTTAGAGCAGCTCCAACCTTAAGAAAAGTATGTACTGGTCCGGCAGGTAAAATTTTTTGGCATGTGTTATTTTCTGTAACTTATTTTTTAATTAGTATTTTAATATTTAATATTATTAAATAATATATTAAAAATAAAAGTTAGAAAATTTTTAACATTTTTCACATCAAGTTTGTGAAGTTCACATTGACCCCAAATATGTCATAATTCAAACAAACAAACAACAAAAATTTCATTAAAAAGTGAAGAATATTAAAAATATTTAGAGATAATACATCTTGTGGATCATTTTGATCCAAAGGACATACGTGGTCGTAGCGTGGTCAGTAATTATATTAAAAATGTAGCGACCAGAAATGTATCAAAAGTGGATTAAATATGACCGAAATGACTGAAATTAGAGAGTATTTTTACCAAAACCGACCATTCAAGTCGTGAAATAGTCAGACTGTGTTGCTTGGGAAAGTTGTCGCAATTTTAAGTTTAAACATTAATTTAACCTCTAATCATGGTTTTTCTTTGAATATGGCCATGATAATTTTTAAAAAATGTATGCTACTTTTAAATGAAGAAAATGCCTCAAAAACGTCACAAAATTTTTTTTTAATTTACTCCTGGATCAACAACTATTAAAAACTATTGTATCTTACAGAGTTGCTGTAGATTAATTCAATTTGAATATAAAAATAATCACAAACCAAGAAATTTATAAAAGTAATTGATGACCCAACCGCCACTGTTACAAAACTCTTTTGTTTTAGTTTTAAGTAAGTTTTTTAAAGTTTCTTAAACTTTTCTCTTAACATTCAATATACATACATACATACAGATGTACAGATGTACATACATAAATAAAAAAGTCAATATTGAAATTTATTTGCTTGATTGTAGAAAGTGAAAATAAATTTTATATCAATTGAATATGTTCACCGAAAAGATCTTGCATTTTTTCATATACATACATACACACATTTAGATTAAAAGTCTTCCTTAACTAAAAATAAAACAGGGGGCTTCCTTTCGCGTCATTTCTTTTCACTCTACGATTAAAATCAACAATTAAATGTTTTTCTTTGGTGAAACAAAAAAGAGCAACAAATATTTAAATAAAACCACAAAATTCCGGCAAATGTTGCTGTTATAAGCGACTCATGAAAAAACCCAACTTTTATTGAAGACAACAAAAATAACGTCATCATTGAACAAAACAAGTAACAACAAATACACGAAAATTGCAACTCAACGAACCATAAAACCTGTAGTTAGACTCCTAGTCATACCGGTAAAAGCAGCAAAAAAAACATTCTACAATAAAGTCCGCAGAAGCAAAAACTATAACTTTGACAAGAGCACATGCAACAACAAATGTAACAGCCATAGTAAACAATAATGAAACTGGTAATTTGATGGAAGGTATATTATGAGTAATAGTTTAACTAGTGAATATAGTTATTCGAGTCACTCATTAGATTAATAGGAACTTGTAACAAAACGGTACTACTTATGTATCGATACCTTTACTCAGTTCAGTATTGGTTGCATGTTGTCGATAACTACTTGGTATCGAACAGAAAGTATCCATACTAACTCGTATCGATTGATTTTGTTTTGTGGCAGAATTGTATTAAATAATAATTGTTAATAGAAGGTTAAAAATAATTCATAAAAATAAGGTGTGACAATTAGCTAACGCACCACACAGCACCAATAGTTTAATAATATTGACAAAATAAACACGTTTGGTGTATTCAATTTAGATTTAGACACATATGTATGTACTTACTTTAAAATCGTTTTATGTAGAAAGTTTAGGTGTTTTTTTAACTTCTTTATCAGATTTTCACAACCTGCCGTGATAACTAAAGATAGCTTTAGCTGTGACACTAGTGAACAATAAAGTGACCTTTAACTTTTTTCATAATAACAACTTCCTTGTTATATAAATTTTATAATTTTAAAATAATATCAAGGCCACAAGATACTGATTACTTTTTAAAAACTTAAGTGCCACCTTTCATTTGATACCCCTTACGTTAAAAGTTAAAGGTCGTGCAATCCTAACTTGGAATTGCATAACTAAAACATAAAGCATTAGACAATAGGTAGTTCCCACTTGATTCTCTCAAATCTGATGAAGAAAAAAGATGAAATCATACTTTCACTGATAGCCTTATACCAATTTTAGATATAGAAATGCGACAAATATTAAGCATCATTTGAGGAAACTCGTCGCGTCTTGTAGATTGATCTAAAGGAAAAATTTAAAATTTTTTAATAATTCTCTATTTGCTTGAATACAGCCTAAATATGTCTGTAAAATATGTGCTTGGCAGAAGAACACGCGGAAGATTATTTTTTTAACTCATCTCCAGTTACGTCATCGTTTTATAATTAATTCAATTTTGATTAGGCCTTAACTTAAAAGTCTGACAAGGGATTGCTGAAATATTTTAAAGAAAAAATATATATAAACAAAAGTATATTTATTTGTCGCTTGGACATTACTGAAACTAACAACAAACTATAAAAATTATAACAATAATGTCCAAGCGTCAAAAAAAATAAAAATTTTCTTTTTATTGTTTGTTTGTTTGTTTTAGAATTCGATAAATTGTCTACTTCTAGATATTATAACTAAATTGAACATATTTGTTTATGTTTGCATTTCCTATATCATAATGTTTAATGTCGGACACAACACCAGACGTGGCTCACTTAGGAGGTGTAGGATATTCTTCCTTTTTTTCCACTACAAGAAGTTCACAACAAGCCGATTGCAGGCTTAAGTGTATATTCATGGCTCCTTCTCTCGACCTACCTAATAACCTACCTACCTTTTGATCACAAAGTTAGAATTCATGGACTTGATTTGATGCGATCGCCGATCAGTAGTATGTCGAACCAAAGTGCATAATATGCCCTGCATATGTACATATGTATGTATATTGTACGGTAATCGTTTTGCAAGTAATCATTATTGTACTTCACTGTAGTTTCTTACTAAACGTTAACAAAAGGTGAAGTCAATATAAAGGCTTGTCTGTCCAGCTGTACATGCCAAGCCAGAATACTGTGTGAGTAAGTGAGTTAGTCAGCCATTTAGTCCACAAGCAAACACAATCTTGTTTAGAGGAATACGATCAGTTTAGTTCACATCAATTTTCAATACTCATTATTCAGGGAGGGTACTTTTTTACTTGTTCTTTTTAACAGTTTGTATTTTTAAAATTTCATAAGAAGAATTCTTTAATTTTCATTGCATGAACGTGTATTGGACTTGTTTTAGCGAGGCAAGCCAATAAAAAAATTGGTATATGTTAGTGTATTTGCTTTTTTGTCTTTAAAAAAAATGTGTACAATGAATACTGATGCGCAAGCGCACAGCACATTTCTGCTGCTGCTAAAATATACATATATGTACATACATACATATGTACAATGTATTGAATTTAAAATTAAAAACAACAAAAAAATATATACCAATAACATATATAAGCAACAGGACCGGATAGAAACCGAATTAAAATTAACCTATTGAATAAAGGACTTTAAAAATTTTTTTCTAAACATTACTGCAAAGTTTTCGTATAACTAATTGTGTATGCAAATTACTGATAAAATATAATATTTTTAAGTTAAACAACACTTATTCATTGCTTAACTTATTTTTGAGACCCCAAGTGAAGTATCTATGAATTGCTATAAACATTTGTTCAGAGAAGTTGAAATCAACATTGAAATTTTATTGAAAATTTCAAATATTTCAAATTGTCCTTTAAAATAATACTTTATAATTTTTGTTTCTTTTATTAATTTATGATACCTGCTGCCACTAATAGGGTATGTTAAAGGAAGCAAAAAGACGTAGCAAAAAAATATTATAAAATCCATTTACACGTGTGTATGTATAAGCAAGTATTTATGTATGTATGTATGTATTAATGCCATGGATAAATACAGATGTATGTATATAGTATTGGCGTACAAGAATATCATGACTTAAAATTTTAGTTACACAAAATTCGTTAGCAAAGAAAATATTCAAAGATACAAAGAGAAAATAGTGACAATAAGAGAGAGACAGAGAGAGAGTAAAAAATACAAATATTTGAGAGTAACATATATATATATATATATAGGAAGTACAATTTTGAAGGCAGGATACCAATTGGAAATTTTTGCTAAATAAAATATTATGGAATTATCATAAATAGGACATATAGACGATTCTATAATTTATATTTCTTCCTTTTTCAGAAAGATTTTATATCTATGCTATTCCTTATCTAAAAACCAATATATAGATATGATATGAAAAATTAAGCTCTTATGTGGTTGATAAAACTACGTGCTCAAAAATCATAGCTCTCTTAAAAAGTCTACTTTTAGTGGTTACTTTTTCCACCGATGAATTCGCCTTTTATAGAAATGGGCGTAATTTCGACCTTATGAGTTTTTGAAGTTCAAAAAAACCAAATTAACACTGTGCAGGATTAATAAAAAAGATTCAGGAAAATATAAATTTTATATCGAAACGTTTATTTTTTCTCCTTAACTTTAGGGCCTATTAAATTTGTCGCTTATGTTATTTAAATATATTTTTGGAAAATAAGTGTTTTTTGTTACAAACTCTAATAGTCGGGGTTTACACAAGGAAGCAATTGGAAGAAAAACTTCTGGAATTCTCTTTTGTTGTTTCTTTCTCGTTCACACAGACGAACATGTTGTCGGAAACATTCCAGTATTAGTTGTAAAAACCACACAAAACAACAACAACCAAAAAGAAATAAAGCAAAGAAAATTAAAACAAAGCATAACACCGAGTACCGAACACAAAAATGATAATCTCTTCCCCACTCGTATTTTGCTACCAAACTAAATGTTTCCCTTCCAATTGTTTCCTCGTGTAAACTCCGACATAGAGCGGCAACCTTAAACAATTTTTATTTTGATATCAACATTTTGTGGTCATCATAAATTTTTGTATAGATATTTGTATTTTTAGTTAAGACATTGCTTTAATTCCAAAATTTTTACAATTTTATCAGTGCTTAGGTGATTTTCGGAGCCTGACCTTGAATACAAAAAAGCTAAGACTAATAATGGTTCGATCACTAGAAAATTTTGCAGGCAAAACTAATTTCTACTGATCTTGATCTTATCCTCTTGCTTGGTTAATGAAATTGAAATGTAATATGAGGAGGTCCATAACTTTTTAAGTTTTACATAACATTTGGATTTATTGGATTCAGTCAAAAAACAGAAAATTTTAAAAACTGAAATTATTGCGTTTTGTTATGAACATCCTCATTTGTAATTGCATTGTTATATTTAATATATAATTTAAAAAGGCGTTAATCTATTTTTTGGTTTTTGAAACATCATTACAAACCCATAATCATTTTTTCACTAACCCCTTTTTTATTGTTGTTATAAATTATTTGTTTCAAGCTACTTATGCTGGAATCTTCAAAGAAAATTATCAAATTCTGCTGGCAAATATTTTTACAAAGAATTGGCTGGCAACAATTTTGTAAAACATTCGACTTTAACCTAAAATTTTTCGATTTTATTTCTTTGCCATTATATAATAGCGGTTTTCTTTTTTCCAGGTAGGTTAGTTTTAAAAAGTGTAATTTTTACATACATAACGCTTTACAAACAGTTTATAGCAAAGTGTTAAGAAACACGTGTTAAGTGTTAAAAACAAGCATGTATTTTTTTGTTATAACAACATAAACAACAAATGTTTTATATAGAAAACTATTTTATCTAATTCGCAAAAATTTCCTAGCAGGTAACAAAAAATATAAAAGTGCCAAAACGAACATTCATATTTAAACTATACAAACACAGAAGCCGGTATTTGCAAGATCTAAGGGTAAGGAGAGAGAGTCAAAGAGAACCAAGCAGAAAAAGCACGAAAGAGAGAACAAATAACAAATTTCAGGTCAAACTCGTTCTGGCACAACACTGCAGGCGCATTCGCAAAGGAGTTAGCGTTAAGCAAGGATGTCTGCAAAAGTGTTAGTGTGAAAAAAGAAAGAACAAAAGAGAAAAGAATTATGAAAATAGCAAAAACGCAAGAGTAATAGATAAAAAATTATTAATAATTGGAAAATATGTATAAAAAATGAAATCCATAGGTATATAGTTTTAAAAGAAATTAAATGTTTCATAAATAAATGCATACCTACATAGAATTATGGAAACAACCCCTAAATATGTATTAAAATAGTAAAAAATGCAAACATTAGTATAATAAAGTGCTTGAGTTTACAATATAGTGCAGCATATGCTACCTAAAAATTATCGATAAAAACAACAACAACTAAATTAAACTAGAACAAAAATACAAACGTAAAGGTGTATACAGACACGTCTGTTTGATCGGTAAACAGACAAAAATATCAATTATTTGCCCGTCTGTCTGACAGATAAACAACAAAACCGCTGTTCATTGGAAGTTACAAAAAACGACAGCTGCTAAAATACACTCTCATTTACATTAACAGAATTAACAGCAACAATTCAATTCTAAAACATTGGTTTTTGTTGTTGCTTTTTTATTATAACAAAATTACCACAGGATTGCGCGTGCTATTTTTGGAAAGATCTTTTCTCACATATAAAGAGAAGTTCTTGTATACAAAAAAATATGTAGGTAAAATACAACTCTGCTTGCTGTAGCCCAGGATTAACAGCAACACAGTGTTGAAAAAAGAAAAAAAGAGTGTGAGGTGAAGTGTGGTCGAAAGTTAAAATTTAATAAGAAATAAAAAAATAAAGGCAAATAAATTAGAAAAATAATAAAAAAATTAAGTGTATTATCAACAAAAAAAAGTTATCTAACATTACTTTAACAGAAAAAAAATAAATAAAAAAATACAATGAATTCCTCTCCCTTCTCCTTTTTACAACAACAATTTCTTTATTCCTCCTGGATTGTGTTTATGCTTATTTTAGCCACAGTTGCTTGGCCTTATGATGCCGCAAGTGGGCATCAATTACATCATGATTTGCATCGTGCTATTCACAGCAATAATAATGAAAACAATGAATCTCTAGGTTTATTGACTTCCCCGTCAGCATCATCTACTGGTGGAGTCCACCATAACAATTGGCATCGTTTGGAAATGATGGACGCCAATGGATTGTATTTACTTGAATGGTGGACAAAGGCGAAAGATATATATTTTCGTGTTACCGTTAATACTCAGGGTTTTATTGGTTTGGGGTTTTCGCGAAAGTCTGGCCGTATGTCGGGCGCTGATATGGCCTTACTGTGGGTCGATGATCGTTCAGGAAAACCAAATGCTTTGGTAAGTAAAAACTTCTGGATAGTTTTTGTTTGTGGAAAATATGTAAGATTTTAATTATATAATATGTATTTAGATAGGGTCGGTTAGAGAGACTATAAAACCAAAAGTTTGGACATGTCTTGAAATGTTTTATATCTAGAAATACTAATTTAGCTGATTTGTAACAGAAAATAAAGCAAAGATTCATTCTGCCTTAAAGTATTTTTTTTAATTTATATTTTTAAGAAATTTTTCTTAAAATTTTTTTTTTTAATTTTTATTATTTTTTACAATTCATAAAAATGTCGAACTATTTATCGAAATTGCTTAAACAATACAAGTTTTAAATCAATATATACTTACACTAGGTTACCCGGCAAACGTCGTTTTGCAAATATAAAAAAATACCTTAAAAGTTGAAAAGATACTTTTTCGCCAACCAAATAATATGTCAGAATTTATCTAACGTTTTCTATCAAAACGTTGTAGAAAGTTCTTAAAATATAAAGTTAAGAATACAAATTTTTAATAAAAACAAAAAATTACGAATCATTTTATAGATCTTTTTTTAATAAGTTTTATTTGTTAAAAATTAAAGAAAATTAAGGTTTTAGGAGAACTTGTGCGTTTACACACATTTTAACATTAAAAAATAAAAAAATAAAAATTTTAAGGGAATGCTAAGGGTTTTTAATAAATGCCCAACAGCAGCGTTGTGTTGTTGTTGGAATGTTTAAACTAAATATTTTTGTTGTGAAGGGTCTGAGAGGGAACCGTTGTCGCCATTTTTTTTTTTTTAATGAATTAATGAATTTTGTTTCGTTAATAGTTTTAATATATTTAAAACAATTTATAGTCGCTTTTTTGTTTCAAAAGTGCTTAAAGCATTAACTTCAAAATGATTAAGTAAAATTTGGTCAAAAATTGTTTTAATTCGTACCTTTACATTTCGTAACATAACATTGTTTTTACTTGGCCGATTAATCTCATTTGCAATACCAAACTGAAAACGGAAACGGCTTATAATTTAAGTGAATTACATTTGCTTTGGCATAATAGCCTGGCTGTAACAATGTTTTCCACAGAGAGACGGGCATTTCTAAATAGTGTCAGAATGTTACAAAGATTTATGTAAATGTATATCTTTTTTGGTCTGTGTTGTTGCAATCGGATTGGCAAACCTTTCTGTCACCACTGATGGCGGTGAAGGGTACAAAAAGCATCCAAATAAATCCAAATAAAAAACTCAAGTTTTCTTAAACTATTGTTTTTTGGAAATATTCCTTAACAACTATAGAAATAGAAAAAAATTCTACATACATAATTAATTTATTAAGTTATTTTAGTGAGAAAATCTAATTTGTTTATAATTTATTTATTTGTATTTTTTTGTTTTTTTTTCTGCTGCTGAAACACATTTTTCGTTTTTTCTCTTAGTAATAATATCTTTTGCAGCAGGGTTGTTTAAATAAAAAAATGTCTAAAAACATTCATAACGAGCTTCTTCGTAATTCCTTTTTAATTGTGTATTGTATTATCATAAATAAAATTTTA
>NDXZ01037614.1:0-12069 GCA_003055125.1 Paykullia maculata | reverse complement strand
TTTTTTTGATAAAAGTCATAAGAGTTACGGTCCCTGATATAAATACAATTTACAATCATAAAAATACACACTTAAAGGACAATGCATTACAGAAATTAAAGCTTTTTTAAAGTAACTACATACTACTATTAGCTTGTTAACGATATACTTACATATGTACATAAATATAAATTAGAAACAAAAATAATAATAAACTTTTTGTAATGCTTAAAGCTTGTACTAATAATAAGCCGTTATCTTTTATTTCTTACTCTTTTTCTAACTCGTCATCTTGCAATTAAAATTGTAAATTATTTGTATTTGTAAACATCATCATCATAAATGACATGCCTATATACTATGTAATGTGTGTATTCATACATATATAGGGTAGTAAGTTTGTAGCCCTAGCCGATTATGTGGCTGTGGGCCATTCGGAGGTCTCAATGCGAGAAGGAGACAATGTTGAATTGCTTAAGGTGGGCTGTGCGGGATGGTGGTATGTGCGTATATTAGGTAAATTATTTTTGCTAATTTAGTGATAAGTTTTATAAAATTATTAACAACAACATTAAATATAATTCAATATTTATTCATGTATGTTTCTATTTAGTGCAATAATTAATTTAATTTTTATATATTTTTTTTTTATTTTTAAATCTAGACACCACCAATGCAGAAGGTTGGACTCCAGCAGCATATTTGGAATCGATCAATCGGAAATCTTCTCGATCATCAAGCCGCAATCAAGAACGCCTAAATTTAAATAAATTAAATGATGATTAATTGTTTTTCCTTTTAAGCCAGTTGGACAATTGGATCCTTTTAACAAATTAAAAATATTTTTCGTCCTAAACTACTTAAAAAACCAAACCAAAATCTATCTAAAAAAACCCCAAAAAATGTTTTGATTATAAAATGCACGCTTTAACATTGATCATCCCCCCCCCCCTGTCTCTTTACTTTGATCGGATCGGGGGATGATATAAAATATTTATATATTTAATTATCGCACTCGTATTTGCCTTTCCAGAAATCTATTAAAGAAGCTTAAAGTTTTTTACTATTTATAAACAAAAATTATATATATTTATAGGTACATATTAAAATAAAACAAGACCACGGCCTTAAAGTTGCTTAGGAAAATTAAACAAAAAAAAAATAGGTTTCTAGAAAATTGTTAAACGGAAACCTTTGCATTTATTAAAAAATTTTCGATTAAATCTTATTTTATAGCGAAATTTTGTTAAATCCTTTTTAGTAAAATTAAATTCTTAATTTATAGAAAAATATTTAAAGAAATATGTCAAGTTATAGTTTTAAAGTAAAGTAAAGTAAAAAGTATTTTAAAAAGTTGAAAGAAATAAATTTACTTTTTTATTAGTAATTTTTGGGGTAATTTGAATGAGTTTAAGTAACTTTGTTAACTTTTGTAATGGAAATTAAATTAATTTTAATTAACTATATTTAATTTTTCGCTTTTAAATTAACTCAACCATTTGTTACTTTCCATTTGCTCGAAATTTTGCTAAAACATGATTCACCCCTATCGTGAATAAAATTTGAAATTTGTTCCCTAGACAAAACAAAGTGAACAAACTAATACAAAAAAGGGAACACATTTCAAGGGAATGATTATTCAAGATTGCAACTATAATCACACACGACGATTATAGTTGCGCAAGTCTTGAGTTTATAGATGTTTTTTACAGTTTGCGGCTATTTCAACAAATTCTCTCATTTTGTTTTTCTTCAAATGTTTTAGTTAAACATTTGGCATTGCTTTTCATACGGTGTTTCGCTTTTTGGTGTGTAAATACATAATCTAATACATAAATAACAGCTAAACAAAACAGAAAAATTGCCAAAGAAATTGTCGTGTGTGGACATAAAAGCAAGTTCAAAAGAAAATATTGAAAAAATAGGGTAATTAAAATCGTCATGGGTGACCTTAGACTTAACGCGCTGATTCGTGTTTGGATGTAGACTTGAAATTGATTAAAGTTCGTTACACCATCTAAAAACAATTAATTTAAAAATATTTTTTTTTAAGGCTGCTAGATTTTTTTATGATTTCACTTAAAATAAATATTTAAAAAGTAAAGAAAATCAAAAAAACATTATTTTATGTAAATTTTTTTTGTTTATAAATGCGAAAGTACACACTTTTTGCATATTTAGGCAAATCTATAAATTAATACAAAATTAAATCACCTTAATTTTGTGTAAAGAATTTTTTTTTTTTGTGATTCCACAATAGCAAAATCCATTTAACTTGTTTAAATGTTATTATTTGCTTAAACCACCTTTTTCCACCATCTGATTTCTTATTCGACTTGAACTATAAAAAATTGATTTAATTTTTTTTTAATACATTTTTGCATATTTTTACGAAACGTGTTTTTATAATCAAAAATTAACAGATTTTTTTTTGCTAAACACACAAATGAGAGAGAACTCACACAGTGTAAAGGCAGCCTTATAAATTTATTGGTTACGCAAAGAAGAATATTAATATTTAATTAATGGTTCAATTACTGATAGCAAAAAAACCTTAATAAGGTTACCGGTTGGAAAAAAAAAATATTTGAGATGAAAACTGCTCCAATGGGTTATAATTGGCAACTGTAAGGTTTACGTTGCCAGTTGAGAGTGCAACTAGGGTTCTGTTAATTACCATTATCGACCCATGGCATTTTGAATGTTGTTTCTTTCATATTATGTTACTAAAGTCCGCTGCACATTATTATCAGGGTTGTGTTTCTTCTCATTTTATTTGAAATGGGATAATGTAGACATAAAATAAAATGAAAAAAATTTTCTATCTGATTTTTTGACAATAAAACCAAATATCGTTTTATTTTGCTTACAAAATCGAATCAAACATCTAGCGACTTGTCGAATAGTTTCTGCTTTGTAAATTGGGACATACATAAGTATATTAAATGTGTAAAATAGAAAATGGTTTCCACAAGTTCCGACCTGTTACTGCAAACAGTTTAAATCACTTCTGCCTGAAATTTCCCAAGTTACCAAAAAAAATTTTGAAAATGTTGCTTAAAGTTTCCAAAGATTTTAAATGTGTAATTAAAAAAACTTTGAAAATTTTCTTATTTAAAAAACAATTTTTTTTATTTTAAAATAAATCATTTTCCTAAGCGTTTTTAAGGCCCTTCCTTCATCCTCCATAAATCCTCTACCATGTTAAAACTATAATATTTATTTAAATGATAAAACTCGGAAACTCTAATTACATACCAACTATAATACACATACATACATACATACATACTTATATACATATGTACATCTATACAAACTCTATTATTATACAATAAAATTTATCTTCAATCAAAATTTAAAACATTTCATAGATTTAATTTGTATACCCTTCACACACACACACATGAGGTATGGGTATATACATATAGGTTTGTCATTCCGTTTGTAATTTCTTTAATATTCATTTGCGACCCTATAAAGTATTTATACTCCGGATCCTTATAGATAGGGAAGTCGATTTAGCCATGTCCGTCTATCCGTCTGTCCGTGTGTATGTTGAAATAGAGTTTACGTAGCTCCCATAGGTCACCCAGGGTTGTAAGTGGTATCAAACTTTTGGAAATGCTTTCGAGAAAATCGGTATTGAAAACTGACAAGATCCATTAATAACCGGCTGAGATATAATCAAAAAAAGACGACCGCCTCGTTTTTTTTAAGTTTTTTTTATATATTATATATGTGTGTAAGGGGAATGTCTTTTGGGGAATTTTAAAGAAAAAAATTTTCGATTTTTAAGAAAAAACAATTTTTTTTCGAGATATAAGCAAAAGAATTTTTTATTTTTTTTTGTTTTTTAACACAAAAGTGATTATATGGGAAAAAAAAGCAAAAAAAAAATGTTTGTGTATTTTGAAAAAAATTTACTAATATACACACATAGAGAACGTAGTGAAGGGTATATAAGATTCGGTATAGCCGAATATAGCGCTCTTACTAGTTAAGTTTATGTTTTTCATTAATTAAGCTCACAAATAGTTAATATTTTGTCTAGTCTGTAAATTATTTAAACATACATACATACATATGTATGTATGAATGTGGTACATATTATTCTAAATTTATTAAAAATAAGATAAGAATAAGAAAAAAATCATTTTCACAACGCAAAATTGCAAACTGAAAACTGAAGATGTAAAAAAAAAACTTAATTTGCCACAACTTTAAATATGTTTATATATAAAATTCAGCCACCTCATCTTTAAAAATGAATTAAGATATCGGTTGATATATATGTATGTATAGCTTGGTTCGTTACGTGATCGTCTTGCATTTCAGCTAACGTTATGTGTGTGTGTATGTCAGCAATAAATTTTTGATTTTTATAATTTTCCTAAGAAAAACCATGTACAGAGTTGTTATAATTTTTATACCCTTCACCAGAGGTGGTAAGGGTATATATAGGTTTGTCATTCCGTTTGTTTTTTCTACAATATTAATTTGCGACCCTATAAAGTATATATATATTCTGGATCCTTATAGATAGGGAAGTCGATTTAGCCATGTCCGTCCGTTGAAATCAACTTTTCTCAGCCCCCCGATGTCGTACGGACACGTTATTGGTATCAAACAATCAGTAATTTCTCCGAAATTCTTCAAACATTTTTTTTTTTTTGTTTTTGCACAAAAACGATTATATATGTGGGTAAGACAATATTTTTTTGGGAAATTTCTAAAAAAAAAAAAGTTGACATATAAACAAAAAAGTTATGATATTTGTATGTAAGACATGCCAATTTGGGAAAATTAAAAAAAAAATGTACTAATTGGCCCAGAATCAGCAAAGATATGGGAGAAAAACCTATATGAACTCAAAATAAATCTCATAAAAAAAAATCAAGTTTTCTAAGCCTTTAAATACCGTTCGGAGATGTAAATACATACGTACATACATACGTATACATATACACATATATATACATACATACTTAAATAAACGTAGTGAAGGGTATATAAGATTTGGCACAGCCGCACTCTTACTTGTTTATATATATTTTGCTTGTTATTTATTAGTGCCACTTCTGTGCTGCAAGCAACAGGCAGGACCTTAGCGTAGATATGGAGAAAGTACTTACATATCCATTTTTCTTTACACAATCCTTTCCAATATGTTAGTCATCGTCGACACCACGTTATGTCAATGACACAAAATGGTTTGTAATTGATTTGTTTTCAATAACAATTGGTTTCTGGTTAAAAACCAATTGTAATTCTAAAGCGTTTTAAGCTCAACATCCAGCTAAAACGTCTGCGTTTTTGTCGAAAATACATTGTCGACATGCTTCAAAAACTACTTTCACAATAGAGAAAAATATTTGTTTTTGCTTTTAGTGTGAAGATGTTTTCTTATATCAAAATTTCAAAATAAGTTATTATTTTCGTTAATGTAATTTTAAGATGAATGTAATAAAGCTTTTTGTAAAAAAAACCTTTAAATGTTTTATTTACGTAATTTTAAGAGTTATTATTTGTAATTTATTGTAAAACAACACAATTTATAGGAAATAATTTATATATTGACCCAAATTATTGAAATAATTTAATTATTTATGTATATTTAAGTAAAACAGCGGCAGCAGCAGCAGCAATATTATTATTTTATTATTTATGTTTATGAAATCATTTAACAAATAATAATTTAAAGAAAATATGTAATTTTAAATAAATGAATGATTTAATTAAAATAGCAATGAAAACTATTTGTTTTTTTTTTGTCTTTTGGAGATTTTATACAGTTCAATAAGGTGACTACATAAGAGAGAGAATTGTTTGGCTCAATCTTTTTTGCATATGGGTTGAGGTGGATGGAGCAGATGATTGCAAATCATTTTTTGCTCCTTTAATATCTTTCATTTTGGTTCTAAATAAGCAAAGTGTTTACAAAAGGATAATAGAGCGCAAAGTTCCCCAGAAAATATACAAAAATTTAGGTAAATGTCTCAGCCATTTCAAGACCTATTTCACTGATTTACAATACGGATTTTCATCCTGATAATTTATAATCTGGAGGCAAATTACGGCATTCGATATCGATCGAAAATAAAAAATTCTAATTAGAATTCCTATACCAAATGTTAAGAAAATTCGATCGATCGAACAAAATTTCGATCGATATCGAATGCCGTGATTTGCCCCCTGGTCATCTGGTAGCTTCAAAAGGTTGATATTAAATAACACACCGCCGTATGTATGGACAGACATCTCTCAATCGACTTTCATTTCGATAAGGTTTCTGAAAATATACACTTTATGAGGTCGTAAACGAAATTTGAAGAAATTATCTTGTGGTGAAGGCTATAAAAAAAGGGAGAACAAATTATCTCCCTTATTTTTTCATCCTCTTTAAACAATCAATTTTGTTATGGAGTTTTACATAAACTTTAAACGTTTGAGTTTGACATTAATATAAATTCAGTTTGTAATCACCATATTTTTATTACACATACATATGTAGGAAACAACTTCAAATAAATAATTTTTTAGCATAACATAAAAAAGGTAATAATTTAAAACAAAATATTTCCTTAACCAGTTACAGATAAAATTTCAAAATTTATTCTGTTCACAGCAGTATGCAAAGACAATAACTAAATCTTAAAAACCCCTTAATCTGTACCAGCAATCATTGTTAGCTGAAGCTGATTACTACCCTACCTGACTACCCTACGATCAGGCCCACTATCTTAATATATGTTTTCTATGTATATACATACAAACATACAGTGCAATATAACCTAAACACATCTACATACATATGTATGTATGTATGTACAAAACTTAAAAGAACTAAAAAGTTATTTAATACAACTTTCACAAGAAGAAACTCTATATTCTCCCTATTCTGCTGATCAAAAAAATGGCCCTTGTTCATTAGTTCTTTTGAAAATAAGCCCATACGCATCTACCTTTTTTGTTAATTACATCTTTTCTTTATAATCAGACGTTGAGCTCTAAGTCATATAGGTATAGAATATTTTTATCATGTTCCGAAACATCGGATGTGTCGATTAAAAATTCTTTAATTTAGCAACGGATTTCATTAATTTTAATGTTCTATTGAATTTACATGTGATTATTTATTATATCTATCTATAGATAATATTAAAAACGTGTGAATTTGTGATATTCGGTAAGTAGCAAATGGTCTAATAAGATCACTTATGTAGCTAAATGTAGTGAATCTTAAAACTAATATTTAAGTTTTATTTAACTTTTGTAATAAGTTCTCTAAACAATCATATTTCACTAGGTTTTCTGTTAGTGTAAATTTACAACAAAAAAAATCCCTATATCTTCTTAATTTTGAAAAATATCAGTAAACGCTTTTTATGTATTTTTACTTACAAATTATTTATTTTTATTTTACGCATCTTAATTCACTCTAAAAGTGTAAACAGCTTAATTTTTCCGACTATAAAGCCCACAGTCCAAATTTTAAAACATAGCTCAATCGATTTGATAAGATCTCAAAAAATATATTTATATTTTTATTTATATTGTAGAAATTACAAAAAGCGATATGGCAAACCTATTGCCATCTTGCTATCCATGGCGGAGTTCATAAAAAAAAAACAATAATAATAATAAAATCACAGAGCAAGATACATTTCTTAACGCACCAAATCTTTGAATCGTATTTCTGCAAAGTAAGGTAATGTTGTTGTTTTCCAAAGTGTTCTTTTTCAGTCTAACAAGGACATCGATTTACAGCGAGAAAGATTAAAACCAATAATATTCTGTTTACATTTTTTCCAACAGTTTTATTTGTATATATAATATAGTTTTTTTTTTAAATAATGTTTTTGTTATTGAATATACATCTCAGTTATAATTATAGAATAATTTTTTTTTACTAATTAACGCTTAAATAAAATAATGCACATAAACATTTATATCTGCAATAAGGGGTAGAAAATCGTAATTTGTTTTTGTTGAGAGAAAAATTTTACAATATATTTTAAATTTATGAAAAATTTATATTGTAAAAAACAAACAAAAAACAGACTTGAAATTTTTTATTTTAAGATTTTACGATAACTTTTTTCTAGCAAATAATTAATTACATATGTATATTCCATTTTGTTTTATATTATGCAATAAACAATTTTTAAGTTTTTGATGCATAGCTGTTAGAAAATATGATTTAAATATTAAAACAACAATTACTTAAAATAATTAAACAAAAAGTTTGGAAAACAATGAAAACTAATTAACTTAAAGCGACAAAAAAAAATACTTTGAAAACTTTGACAATTTATATATGATTTGATATACATTTACGTAATCAGAACGCAAACCAATGACGATCATATGGAATGTTTATTATTTTTCTTTAAATTTCTTATACAATAAAACAATACTAGACAGATTAAAACATGTCCCTACGCTCCAGACAGAGTTAAAGGAGTTATATATATAAACAGATTAAAAAATAACGTTACGTGCATTAAAAAAAACACACATAACGTTGAAATCAATAAGAACAAAGATTTTAACAATTTTCCATATTAAAGAAATTATTTAAAATAAATATAATTTTATTAAATTTACAGAAAAAATAAAGAAATTACATTTAGAAGATGTTGTTTTCAAAGAACTAATAATGATGATCGACATTGTGTTTTTTTTCTTCTATTAGATGTATCGGTATGATTCTGCTTACTGTGATTGAAGAAGAAGTCATTTTAACTAAAATGTTATTTATTAAACACAAACATACTTTTAAAACAATTTTCCAACTTGCGCAGCTTTTTCTTCTTTATTTTTAGTGTCTAAAACGACGACGACGAGTTTAATTAGAACTAAACTCAATATTTGATTTGTGTTAATTAAACTTTCTCAATATTTAAATTTTCCAATATGTTAATAAACACTGCAGGTTGTGTGTGTAAAAAAAAGATGTGCATTTAAAAGTTATTCGGTTGTTTTTTGAATTAGTTGGCAGTTACTCTACTGTTAACATAAAATTGTTGGGCAGAGAGCAACAAAGTCAGTACATAAATACAGGCCGCTATCCAGCAGTTGTAGGCGTTCTGAAAATAAAAGACAAAAAATAACACATTAAGAGAACTTATTAAGACGGTTAAACATTATATTTGTGCTGTTGGGCAAGTTTTTGCGACGTGTTTTATAAAAACCCCCCTGAATATTTGTGTTTAATTATAGTCAATTTGTATTTTAAAATTTAATTTCAAAAATTACTTAATAAAGTCGTGATATAACTGCCACTGTCAGTTTGCAGCATAAATAAAGTAGCAAAATGAAATGTTGTTCGTTGTTTGAGGAAATAACAAATTAAATGTGAACAAAAAAAAAACCCAATAATAAAATTCACAACAAAAGATTGAGAAATTTTTATAAAATTTTAAAATTTTGCTGTGATAGTGAAAAAATGCACATATTGTCAGGCGTTGTTTATTCGTTTACATGAGAACCGCTAGTTTTCTTTTTTTAATTTTAGTGCTACATAGTTCTTATAGAATTGTTATTTTAGCAGTTCTACTGTTATCGAAAGTTTTGTCTGTAATTGTGCTGGTTGAATTTGTAATGTTTTAACAAATAAATGCCATGAGAATAACTTTTTAACGAAGATTAAACAAATGCTTCCAGTAAACGAGTCCACAATTCCTTCTTTAAATAGGTAGGTATCTAAAATTTACATAACTGAACAGGTAAATATGTAAATGGCGTCATTGCAATTCAAACAACATACTAGACTACATTAATTGCTAACAAATGTATTATCCGCAGCGATTTTATTTACCAATAAATATGTTTGTACATACATACATACATATGTACTTTGATAAAAGATAATGATGTCGTGCAAAAAAAGCTGGCTCAAGAAATTGTTTGTCCTATTATTATCTTATTTCGAAAAAATGTCATTATATCATTTTGACCATCGACATGTTTTTAAAAAAATACCAAGCGATTTAATGTTCAAACAAAAATATAACTCACTTGCACTTGCACACTATAAAAAAAAGCCAAATTGGTACAACAAATTATTTTATTCGTTCTACAATAAAGATTTTTAAATGAGCATTGTTTAGAAACACGAACGTTTTTGTAATTAAACAAAACCTATTTAAAAATTTTCGTTACTTAGGGAAAAGTATCTACTCTGTAAATAGCACATGAAGGTTAATTCATTTTTTTGACTCTTATTATGCGGTAATAATATTTTCCACGACATTTTAACATACCTGATTGTAAGCAGCATTGGCATCAGCATAGAAAGCTTCCAAACTTTTATACTCCTCCTCAATAGGCAAGTCTTCAATCAAAGCTACACTGTGTATGTAGAAAAACAAGCCCATCAAAACCTAGAAATAAGACAAAAGCCATAATTTATTTTTAAAAATAAACACTTATTTATAATGCAACGTCACAAGAAACAAAGAGAAGTAAACATTTTTGTTTAATTTGGGGGTCGTTTCCATTTATTTGTATTAAATACATTAAAATTTCTCACATACGCCATTGTTTCTTTTTCTAAGTCACAAGTTTTTTTTCTTTTTTTGCTTTTTACCAATTGAATGATGCCCCAAACGGAGATAATCAGGCCACAGAGGGATAGTTTGGGTCCACAGATTTTCATTTTAGGGCTGTTTGAAGAATATATAACTGAACTTTGTTTAAATTTCTATATTTTAAACGGAACACTTTTTTACACAATGTTCGCTCAGTTTTTTTGAAGAAATTCGCGAAGAAAAATGTCAGTCAGATGAAAATCATGTGACAGTTGTTCTCTAGCTAAAATAGAGTTGTGAAAGTATTGACTGTTTGGCTACTCAGTACTTCGTACCAAATATTTATGATTACTATTTCTTACTAGAGATGGAACCGTGAGTAACTTTTCACATAAGTTCACATTGTTCATATTAATAAGATGATAGCACTTCGAAGTATATTTTTCGCTTATGTATTTTCTATATATAGATATATATACTTATATATATTATATATTTATATGAAAATATGCTTTGAAATATCATCTATTTTAAAGAACTTATTTAAGATTGTCTATAATTTTTCATAAATAAAAAGTTTTAAGGTACACTACATAGCACAGTGTATCAATGTGATTGAAAGATTAATGGCTTACTTCTAATCAGAGTTGTCATATTTGAAATTACATTTTTTTTGTAGGTTTTTTAGATGCAAAAAAGTTTTTAAGTTTTTTTTCTAAAAATAGCTTTTTGAAAATTGATGTAGCTTACATATAATGCTTCCATTATAATGTATATTTCAATGTTTCCATAAATGATTTTATCGATGCGATGCTGGGCTGTCAAGGTTACCTGTAATAAATTCGCCTTGAAGCCAACCAAACGTTTGCTAACTAATTTTGGTAGTTAACGTGCCACTCAAGGCGCATCAACATTAGATGGCGTTGAGATTACAACAAGTAAAACTTTGTTGTTTTTTTGTTGTTGAGATGTCAAGTGAATCAAGGCAAATTTTTGTTGTTTTAGTTTCTTGCGGAAGCTAAAAGAGATAAACATAAACAACTTTTGACAGATGAATCTCGTAATTATGCAAAAAAAAAGTATGTCAGCTGGCTTTTCGACACCACCTGGTATTTCTGCGCCTTGGTGCCACTCGTCATGTCCAAGGCAAATTCATCAGGTATATGCATCGGCGAATTGGTACAACAAAGCAACTTTTTTCATAGAGCCCTTTTGTCAAAAGTTTGAATTCGCCGTTGAAAAAATATAAACAAATAAAAATAAAATTACTAAAAAAAAAAGCTCGTGTTTATTAAAAAATTAAGAAAATTTTAAAAAATGATGATTTTAAACAGAGAAAAACGTTGTTAAATACATTGATATTGTGTGTGTGTTGTTTTTATACTTTTATTTATGTTTAAATGTAGTTTCTTGTGGTTTTAAGAAAAAACTGTTCCAATAAAAATTTACAAAATAAAATTTGAAAAAAAAAACATTTTTTATCAACCGCAACTACAAGATAAAACTCCTAAACAACAGCAGCAGTAACATTCACAAACTTTGAGAAAAAGACAAA
>NDXZ01037612.1:0-10138 GCA_003055125.1 Paykullia maculata | reverse complement strand
CATGAAATTTTGTATAGTCGTTGGATGTAATATTTTGATTGATTTCACTTAATTGTATACAAATTAGATCAAGGACACGCAAAACTTAAAAATGTCCGTTTTCAAAAAACTAAAAAAAAAGTAGAAAAAAATAAAATTTCTTAAATTAATTCCGTATAAAAACACTTATAGTAAGCTCAGTGTGTCCATCTAATTTTTTTCAATCCGGTGCAAGGACACGCTCACCTCCCATATTTATGTATATCCTGATCTTAATACCTTATTAACAGAAATGTAAAAAATGGCAGTAGAGGCAAGTGACCACGACAATTTTATCAGGATATCGTGTTTATATTATTTAAAATGTACTGTGAAAATTTCAAGATGATATCTTTATTCTCACTATTTTTGTCGCTCTCCTTTTTACAACTGCAACCACTGTGCACTGGTACAAAAAAATTTTTAGATCTGTTCTCTCTTTAATAACTTATGATTTCCTTTGTTAAATTTTCTATCAATATTTTATGTTATAAAATTATTTGTTTAAGATACCCCAAAAATTATGATATGTTTTCAAACAGTTAAAGTCATTTAGTGGAGACTAAAACTTTTTCCTTATTGTTACACTTAATATGAAAGTAAATAAATGGGTGATTAGAACTTTTGGTCCTAAGTCAATATGTATTTTGATGTGTAAACAAAATGATGGTAAACTTATTATACCGCCCTTATTTTTGGTGGTGGTTATTAAATATATATATATTTATATATTATATGCAAACTATTATACAACCAAAAAAAGATCAATAAAGAACTAAATAAAAAAAATTGTTTGCTTAATACAAATACATATGTGTTTTATATCATCTCAATTAACGCATTTATTTTCTTATGCTAAAGTAATCCTTTTGTAAGTATATATGTTTATGGCATTAATTTTTTTTCTATAAGTTTATTTATAATCCTTAATTGTTAAAATGTATCTTTTATCGTAAAAACAAAATTTCATTTAAAATTGCTGCTTATTTATCTTGTCTTTTATAAATGTCGTCAATTTTAATGAGTTTCTAATATTATTTTATTGTACATCGTAAATAGAGAATTTGTTGATAATTGTTATAAAAGTGTTAATGTAATGTAGTGTTATATTCTATATATTTCTATATATATATATGTATACAGTAATATTTTTTGCTTGCTTTTTAAATTTTGTATTTAATTTCTTTTTAGTTTCTGTGAGGACAAACTTTGTAGATTGGCATAAATCTTTTTACATAGGCACTTTTTACCAATATTTTCTTTAGATTAAATCTTCTGTTAAGTTTTGACGTACTTACAAAAATAATTTTTACATATGTTTAGTTTATTATTACGTAGGAAATTTTGTGAATTTTGCACGATTAAATTATTTTTATAAAATTGGTTAAAAAAAATATTTTACCCTATATTTGATTAGAAAATATGAATAAGATTAGTTGATCATATATAATTTATATATTATTAAATTACATTATTTATATTATTCAATTTACATTTGTGAATTTTAGCTTTCTTCCTGTAGCGTTCCTAGTTGCTTTTATTAACAACTTAAACTTTACATTTAATTACATTCAAATGATCATTTATTGTCCATATAATTAAACTTACACATGTGCACTAATACACACACTTACATTTATATTAGACAAGTGTAAAAAATTTAATTAAAATAAAAGGAAATCTTTATAGTACAAGGATATAATAAAATTTGAACATTAACAAAAACTAAAAACGATTTCCAAATGATGTTAGTTTGTAATAAAATCAAATGATATTTAAATATTTACATAGAAATTTATTTAATATATTTAAGTTGTTAAATGCTTTGAGTACGAAATCTTAGTGTCGGTTAATTAATTATTTTACTTGTCTAAGTTAAATTGTAACTTTTAAACCATATTTAAATAATCATATGTGTATGTAATTTTTTAAGTTCTCTAGATTTAAAGTTAAAATTAAAATGTTTTGAAATTTTATTTTTTATCTTTTTTTTTCTAAATTGATTTTCAATATTAGCAGGCATATTTCAAATGCACAGGACAATAAATAGTCTGTTTTAGCCATGTCCTAAATCATTTACGCGAGTGAAAAATCAATAACCTTTTAACACTAAAAAATAAGGATTATATTTACTTCCGTTACGAAAACAAAAAATCTTCTCGTAAGGCCAATATTTAATCTGAATTCACCAAAACTCTAAGCGGAAACATTACACAAGAAGTCTTGTAAACTGATTATAAATTTGTTAAAGGAAAAGTTTTAATGCTTTAATTGTTACATTCGAAACACATGGGTCTGGCCAAACCCACCATATATTTATATATATTAATGTTGAAAATATTAAATATTTTTAATCCATTTATATTTCAACGGTTATATTTTATCTTATTTTGCTTTTACGCATACATCTTATGAACTACTTGAATAATTTAAATATTAAAAAACTAAGTATAAAAAAATGTCCTTGTATCTATGCTTTTATTCGCATTTTTATTAGTTTTGTTTTATACGCTAATAACTAACAATATTTCTAAAGGGTGCCTGATATTTCAAATCTAAAGCTAAATTACAAATACATTAAAATTAAGTTTAAACTTTAAAAAGGTATGGCCAGACCCATGTGTATAATGGATGGTTAAACCTTAAAGTGACATTTTTTTTCTAGCATATGCCTTTCTTATTTATATCTCAAAATATACGGTGAAATATGAAATATGAAATATGTTCTTTCGCAATAAAAAGGTTTTTGGAAAAAATATTGCATTATTAATTAATATTTAAGAAATTAGGCTACGCTGGAAAATGATATTTAAGTTTGGATTTAGTGTAAAAGTTATGAAATCATAATTATTCTATGAACCAGTTGAATATTGTTATTAATATTTTATTTGTAAATTATTATATAGTTTTAAGTGTCTATAAATATTTTACTAGAAAACAAATCTTAAAATATTATTATAAATAACCAATAAGTTGTATTTGTTTGAAAATAATCGTTTTGTCGACCAAAATTTCTGTAAAATAATATATTTTCCCAAAAAAAAATTTAATTTATCAAAAACCTTTTAAGATATTTAAGCAAAATGGCAAACAATGACAACACCGCATAGTTTGTTTTTTTTCACAATAAATTTCACCTCGTTGCTTTTGATAGTTTACAATAAATGCCAGCCGCCAATTGTTAGTTACTCGGCATTTTTCTCACGGTTCGCGTCGGTGATCTAAAGTTACAAATATTTATAGTGTTTTTGTGTTAAAGTATTAATGTTATTTAAGAACAAAAAAAATATTAATTGTTTTATTCTAAGTTGTTCATATGTAAAAAAAATAAATAAATATGTAAAAAGTCAAATTGCATAAGATTAAAAAAAGCAAAAGAGTTGCTCTGTGGTAAAAATATTTGTGATATTATTTTTGTTTCTTAATTCTGTCGTTTTTTGCTCATATTTGTACTAGTTGTATAACAAAATGTAATAGAGTTTTATTTTTGTTGTAAAAATATTTTCAATCGCAAATCATGATTCGTCATGTCGTTTAACTGTTTAAAATTATCAGGCTTTATGCTGTGATTATTAAATAACAGGTAAGAGAATAGTAACGTAAATAGTAAATTTTTTAATGTTATTATAACTTTTAAACTATTTTTTTATAATATTTTATATTTTAATAATAAATTAAATGTTTTTTTGTTTTTAATTTAATACTAGTGATAATAGTTTACATTTAAAATAAACAATAATAATATGTTTACACTTGTCGTATTTACACGCTTATTATGAAATTTTATTTTATTAATTTAAAAATTTTTAAAATTTTTTTGAAAAGTGCCCTCAATTTCCCCTTGATTTAAAGAATTTTGTTTAGAATTTTAAGGGTTCAGATAATATTTTTTAATTTTTTAATTTCGATTTGCCAGAAACTTCAGATGCGTTGTCAACTGTCAATAAGAATTTCACGGTTATCAGTAACAGCTCAATTGACAAATTAAATCGCTGGAATCTGCTAAAAAAAATTACAACTGGCAATGCCAATAGGGTTTATTCGCTTTTCATAGTCAACCTGTTTAAAAAATAGTATTATTGATTTTGCAACTGTATACTGTATAGTTATGTTCAATCAACAATAATTTTTTTAAGTAGATATATCGAAATGAAAGCTTAATAGTATATCTGGGGGCAAATTACGGCATTCGATATCGAATGAAATTTTGTTCGATCGATCGAGTTTTCTGTGCATTTGGTATAGGAATTCTAATTAGAATTTTTTATTTTCGATTGATATCGAATGCCGTAATTCGCCCCCTGTTTTAAAATAAATTAAAAAAATAAATAAATTGAATTTCGAAATATTCTCTATTAAAGCAATATCCAAGATATATTATTTGTACCAATTTTTAAACCTGATATCGATCAAAGCAGCACTAATATTTTAAACTAATAAATATGGTTACATAAAATGCAAGAATTTTTCAAAATTTTCATAATCCCAGCCGGTTTTACTGATGACTTCAATATATAAAAATATTTAATAATTAAAAAATAAAAACCTGAAGGTTTGAGACCCCAACTTCATTGTGTTACAAATAGTACGACAAAATAAATATATGCCCCTTTATATAACTTTTTTTCACTAATAACAGTTTTTGAATCAAATGAAAAGAAAATAGACCAAATTTAAACAAAAGCTTGTATATTTGAATAATTTTATTTGTTAATGTTTATATGAATAATAAAACCATCTAATTTGAATGCATAATAAAACCCAAAATTTTCAAATATAATTCGATAAATTATTATATCCTATTAAACATGCTATTTTGCAAATCCAAAAACGTGTGTGTGCATGTATGTGTATATATATAACATACGTACACATAAGTAAATGTGCATACAACAAAACGTGTTTATGTATAATATTAAAATTTATATGAATTGTGGTTTTAGATTTAGGTCAAAAATTATTTTAATTTACACCAAAAAAAAATTCATTAAAACATCTTAATAACCGCAAAAATAAAGAAAAAAAACTTAGAAAACCATATTTGACTTTGCCGATTCTAAAATAGACAGCAGCAATTACGTAATGATTGCAAAGTATTTAAAATTTGTAACTAAAATTTAAATTGCAAACATTAAATATATAAGAAAATGTTTGACATAAATATTATAAATGGAAATTTCGATATAGAAAATTGTTTGCAAGTGCGGCATTTATTGAAGCATGCCTATTAAAAAAACTAAAAAATGTATATGTACTTTTTTTTTAACTTTAGAAAAAAGATATATTTTGAAGGTGAATATTTGTTTGTATTAGACATGGCATGACATTTATCATTCGTGGCGGTGAGGTGTATATTGATGTAAGTATTTGTAAAGTTTCTATAAAAAAAAAACACAAAAGCATTTTTGTAGCAAATCCATAAACATAAACTGAACTGTAAACTGTAAACAAGACCAAGGCCAAGACTGCAAAAACTAATGCAATTTGAATATTCATATAGATTCCTTTTGATGGCTTTTTTTTAGTAGTAATAAATATGTGACTTTGTTTAAATTATTGAATTATGTAAGAATTAAGGAATTATTTAAAGACTTTGAAATTATTTTTTTATTGTGAACTTTGGGATAAAGCTTATTTAATAATAGATGAACATATCGGAGTGCTTTTTTGTTGGGTTTTCTCCTTCTCTTCCTTTTTTATGGCTTCTAACGTCAGATATTATGTGTAAAAAATTATTGTAACACCACTTTGTGGACAAGATCAAAACATAACGAAAACTGTTCAACGCGAGAAAAAATCTTTTGTCAAAAAAATCTATTCATTCTCCGATCTAATTGATGACATGTCAAGTCGTAGTAAAAGTGAAAACAATTTTTAAAACACGAAACACCAAAAATCCATATTTTTCATAATATACTTATAAACGACTTATTAATAATTGAGAGGTAAATTACCGATATTACACAAAACTTTATTTATATACATTTTTTTTAGAAATAGAGGAATCATCGAATTTTTTCTATAAATAAAAAAACTATTAGAAAATTTACAACAAAAAAACACAACTTTATTAAACAAAATGTTCTGGTAAATAATTTTTTTTAATTTTTTCTATTACAATCGACAAACTCTTGGACATATGTATGTACAAATGTTTTGAACTATAAGAATTTCTTCTAGTATTAAATTAAATGCTATCCATTTACGTATATACATTTGTATATTTAAAACATTTTATTGTTTATGCAGACAATTTTAGGAAATTAAAATTTTTTTGCAATTAAAGAGAGAAGCGAAAGTGTTTGGCTACCTTGTGCCCCCACATATGTATGACACACATCCCTGCCAGTGTAATATCTTGTTTGTAGCTGATTACTTATGCTAGACGAATATCAAAAAGTTTTGGTATTTGTTAGTTTTGTAATTGATTACACGTTTTCTATTAGCATAAGACTGATAATGTGGAAACGTATTATTATTTATTTATTTTTGTCAATAAAATTTAACAGTTTTTGTAAATTTATTTTCAATATTTAATGTCCCCTTTTTTCCAATAAAAATCAGACCACAACAGTAATAAATTTAAAATGTAATTTTTTTGTTGCATATAAAATATATTAGTTTAAGGGGTCACCTGATTTTGATATTAAGGTGTGTGTGTTCGAATATCTTATCTATATTACGCACCTCTTAAGGGTTTAAGAAAGTCCTAAATTCCTGATGCTTTGGTAAAACTATCAAATTGTCAAAAGCTTTGAAATATTGTCAACTAGAATAAATATAATTAAATATAATACACGTTACCACTAAGTTTACGTTCTAATAAAAATATAAATAAAAAATGTATACTAATCATTTGTAAATATAGAATTTAATCCACACATTCCGGTAGAAAATGTTGCTGTAACTTATAATTGTAGTTTTTACCTAAAAAGCTAATTTTGATATATATTTTAACTCCAATCCGTTTTCTGATTTAAATATTAAGTTATTTTATATTATCTTGTAAAAAAATTAAAATTACTGGTGTTATTTCAGTGTCAGGCTTAGACCATAAAATCGGTTGCTGTATGTAAAGTAGCTTAACTCTCAGTCGCTTTAAAACTACAACTATTAAGATTTCATTTCTAATCTTTAATTTAGGCCTAAATTTCTTATGCAGGTAAAATATTAAATATTAAAAAACTATTTCTACATTTTTTAGTTATTAATACTAATACTATAAAGTTAATTGCAAATATGTATGCAAATTTACTAATACATATTTATATGTTCATATGTTTCTATGTATGCATAAATGCATACAATTAAGTAATGTGCAGCAATGCACAGTAATGTACACATACTTACTTATACTTCTATTCAAGTAATTGCATTTTAAAGACAGAGCGGCAAAGATGAAGTTTTGTGTTCATTTGTTTGTAGTATTTGTGTCGTTTCATAAGAAATTTTTAGGTCACGACATCCACAAAAGTACTCGACATTGCTAAATAAGATAAAGACTTCACTTCATGTTATGTGTGTGCAAATAAAGCATCCTTTAAAAGGTGGGTGGGATACAAATTCCAAGTCGTCGAGTTCAACTATTGTTAAGTTAACCTCAATGTTCCATTTAATAAGTTGGTAGCTGTAAATGTATCTGTGTTTACAATCAGAAATACCTAGAAAATGAAAATAATATAAAACATAAGAAAATTAAAAATAAAAAATACAATTTATAAATACGAAGGAAAAATAATAATAAAGAATAAAAATGGAAAAAAATGGGGTTAACAAAACTGCTTAGTCGCAATACGTTTGCGGCAAAAAACAAGATATTTTTGCAAACGAGAGTGTAATAAAAAGTTTAAGGTAATTGATTCAAAAACAAAATTTTAATTATATAAATATATAAAGTTTAACTTTTTTAAAATTTAACTGACAAGTTGGCTATAACCTGTAATATCTGCACATGTGAAAAGATTACATTCTCCGTAGCAAAGTTTTTCAAACAGTCAAATTTTAGGTTACGTTTTTTGTATTCTTTGAAAGTGTTAAGCCATTTTTAGAAACTGGCACAGAATTGACAGCCATATGGTTTGAACTAGTGTTAATACTTTGGCTCTTTCAAGGCTAAATTAAGTATTTTATTTACAAATTTTGCTTGTTTTTAATATGTAGATTTTTTGCTATCCATAAATAATTTAATTAAACATTAAACGTATGTATCACTTAAAAAAATGTTATTGCAATAAACGAATAGCTAGTTAAAGCTTGTGATATTCGAACGCTAATAATTTAAACTGTTGCCAAAAGTATTGCAGAAAAACGACTTAAAATTTACAATAAATTTTAATTAAATTTATTTATAAAGTTCTAAAAAAGACATAATGTCACTTATTTATCTGAATGCTAAAAAATACTGTTCTCAAATTTAAGTTTTAAAATGTCATGAAATCCGGGAATAAAAATACCCAACATCACCAAATAATATTTTTTTAAGCAGCCATCAAATCTCTTTAACAAGATTATATGAAAGAAAAATTTGAAAAAATTTATTCCACCATAAACAATTTATAAATTGCTTTAAAAAGTATGAAATTTTTTTCACTTAATAGTTGACTTAAAATTGTAAGGATATATATTATTGCTCATTTGGTCGATGACTAAGCCCTAGTATTACGAATTGGGGATAGCTGAACCTTGTTGAGATATCAAATGAATAAGGGACCAAAATGAATTTTTTTTTTATTTTATGATATTTTCTTGCATTTTTTGTGCTTATAAATTTCGTAATATGAAATTTGGGAAAACTTAACAAAATCGTGTAAGCAAGAATAGATTTTTTAATGAATAATATCTATAGATTATATTTAAAAAAATAAGTACGCCGTTTTAACACAAAAGGGTGAAATAAAAGAAATAAAATAAAATATTTTTAAATAGTTTCAAAGTTAAGGAGTAATTTTTTTTGTTTACTGAAAATGCTTGTAAGCAACTTTGGGCCACGGTGGTAAAAAAAAATGTAAATCAATGACATGAACAAGCCACGCAATGGACTTTTTGAGGAGGATTAAGAAGCCATTCTAGAGTTAAATTAAAACAAATCATCTCATGAAGAGTGCGTGGATGATAAAGCAGAGATTTTAGAGGATGGTTTACAGGAGATTTTGGAGAAAGGTAAGGAAATCGAGATCAATTTACTAGAAGATAATGCCAATGAAGAACGTGTTGAAGATTCTCCAGAAAGTAACGAACGTCATGTTGTTGAAAAAATAGACTTGTCCACATTGCGTTGGAGGAAAAAACCTTTTGATGTAAAAGATGTACCATGTGAAACAGCTTTAGAAGATGTGCAAACGGTAAATAGCCCAATATGGCATTTTAATTCATTTTTCGACAATACAATAGTTGAGCCGATTGTAAAAGAGCACTTCAAGAATCCGATTCTGAACTAAAATTTATTAAAGAAGAAATTCGCTGGTACCTTGGTATTCTGTTATATTTTGGAGTCATTTTGCTACCGAATTACAAAATTGCATGCTTTGGACCGGTTGACTACAGTAACCGATTGCCACGTAACAAGTTTAAAAAAATTATAAAATTTCGGCATTTTGCTGACAAATCATAGCAACCCAAAATTACAAAATACGTCCTGTTTTAATGATGCTCAAAGACAAATTTAATAGTATGCCTCAAAAAGAGCATCAAAGTTTTGATGAGCAAGTGATAGCGTATAAAAGTAAGTTCAAATTTTCACTATTTTAAAGTAAACATTTTCTGACTGTTAGTACATATAATTTATAAGGAAAATCTGCTTGTAAACAATATAATCCCGCTAAGCCCCATAAACTCGAGCAGGTTCATCGGGAATTTGTTATATATGACTTTGCTCTATATGTTGGTAATGGAACTTGCCCCTCATATCTGACATCCTTGATACCGAAATTTAAAAACTACAAGCTTTATTTCGACAACTGGTTCATCGTGGTTAGTCTTCTTGTGTCATTGAAGTAAATAGGGATATTTTGCATCGGTACTGTAAGAAAAAACCGAATGGGCAGCACAAAGTTAATCTCTCTGACATGTTTATTAGGCCGTAAAAAATTAATTATCGCTGTGCTAAATGGTACATGCGAAT
>NDXZ01037582.1:0-24295 GCA_003055125.1 Paykullia maculata | reverse complement strand
AAAATATGTAACAGAAAAACAAACACTTGGGAAATTAACATTTGATTCAACTTTAAAAAAGTTAAAGAATTTGTCAAATTAAGATTATCTTTTTGGAATTTTATCCTTCAATTTGAACGCATTTAGAAATTACACAGAAAAACAGTCAAAGTGTACTTTTTTGAAGCTTGAGTTGAGCTTAGTCCGAATACATATTAGGATATCTCCATCATATATTCCAAATTTCTATAATTGAGACATTTCAAAAGTGATGGAAACTATAATAAAAAGAATATGGTCTTGTAAGAGTTGCAGTGAAGGTCAATTGGTTAGTATTGTTTTTTATTATTATTGGCATACGTTTCTCTCTATAACTAAATAAACATCTGATGATTCCACTTAAAAATTCTTGCTTTTTTAACTTATCGAAATAAAACCTCTAATTGCAAGACCCTGTGTTGTTAAAATGAGTAATTGTTTTAACGGGCTTTAACTGCTAGTATAGTTATAAAAAAAAATTATCCTAAACGAAGTTTATACTTTTAGTTGTTTTAGTAAAATGTAGAACTGTTTAACAAACTTTATGGAAATCACTCTTATCGATTAAAGGCGTGATTTTTTAAGTAGTGTGTAAAAGGTGTGAAACCTCTTATAAAAGTCTGAATAAACCAGGAAAAAAACTTCAATCTAACTTTTAAAACTAACAAATTTAAGATTTTGCATTCAAAACCTTTTAACAATTGATATGTTTTTAATCTCAATCTTAATAACAAAATCTAAACAGTTTTCATTTCGTTAGAAAAAAGTTACGATAAGGCTGTAAAAAAGTTCAGCTGTGCCATTATTGGTCGGCAATACAAAAATATATTTAAATGCAAATATCTTATATGGATCGGCATAGAAATATACAGCATGACACTACATTAATAATATAGAGTATAAAATATTATTGAATATATGAAAATAAAAAAGAGAACTTTAAAAAGGGCAACATGACACACATGTTTAAAAAGTTTGTAAAAAAACTTTTGTAACTTGTCAAAAGCCTTTACAAAAGGGGTTTTTAATAAAAGTTTTTGTATAAATTTCTTAAATTTGCTTAAATTTAATATTATTTCATTTTTTATAAAAAACTTAAAATTCTTTAGCTATTGATGACTATAGAAACAAATCTGGCACCATAAAAACTTTTTCGGAAATTCCCTAAATTAAACAAATCTTTTTTTTTTATAAAAAAAAATAAATAACAAAAACAAAAAAAAATATATTGAAATAGTAAAGCGAATAGAAACTGTGAAGGTATTAAATAAGAGAGAGAAAAAGTATTCAAATTAATGTTAAAATTTATTTTTTACACATTTTTCTTCAGAAAAATATTTAACAATCAATAATCAAATTGTTGACATAGCATTTTTTATACGATACACATATACATATATTTATGTTTCTTTTCTTTTTATTATTGAAAATAAATTTCTTATGTTTGTTTTTTAAATATTTATAAATAAGTCTGTTGTAGCAATAGCTTTATTTGCACAACAACTATTCCAAGTTGTTTAAAGAAATATTGTTGTCACTTAAGCATTTTTGGAATAAGATTCAGCTTTTTTATATCCATAAATGTTACACTTAGGTTTTAAGGCATTTTGTTTTAGCATTTTATTGTTTTATTAAAAACGTTTTAAATGCTTCAATAATAACATAAATTTAGGAGTTATCACTTAGTTTCAGGTTAGCTTAGCAATTTTTTATTGTCAAAAAACCATTACATCCAGAAAATATCACATTTTGGTGTGCTTTATGAGTCATTGGAATCAATGTTCTATATCCTTTCTGAGATGATGATAATTGGAAAGTAACAGTCAAAAGCAAGCACAACAGGGATATAATTTCTATTTTTTCATACCTCAATTTGAAGAAAATATTGCTACAGGTATATATTTGGTTTCAGAAGGACGGCGCAATATGCTTTACATTTTTCGAACAATCAATTTTATGAAATGAACCTATTACTTGGTTATCTTATTTCTGCTTTTTAAAGTAAGGTCACTTGTATACGTTACATTTCTTATAAAAGTGCCTAAAAATGAAGTTTAAAAGAGATACTGAGTTCCTTAACGCTCTGGCTAGACCCAAAATATTTTAAAGAATTTAAAATATTAAGTTATATTTATAAATGGAAGCTGCTACGTTTTCTGTTAATCTAGAAATGTCTTAGGTACACATATACACATATATAAAATATGTGCATGTAAAAATTTTTATTTATCGATTGATATCGAGTTTTGCTTGTAAGATACTTTTATTACAACGAAATTTTATTCAAACATTTTTTTTAACAATACATATGTTTTTAAAATTTCTTCTAAAAGTAAATTTAACCTTTTTGAGTTTTCAGTAAAACTTTGAGGAACTGCTTCAAAATTTGCTTTACAATTTTATTTTAATTCTACACTGTTGTGTTTGCCACCACATTACTGTTGCTACTTTTTAAGCTTTTTGTTTACTCTTGTTAAAAAGTTGTTTTTAAAAATAAAATTAAATTTTTTTTGTATAAATCACTTTTGTTGCTATATATCCTGCCTAAGAATTTCAAGTTTAATGTTTCTCATTTATTTATGCATCTCAATGGCTGTAGGTTTATTTGAACTGTTTTAAAAACTTGAAAAACCTCTCAGACATTTTGTAGTTTTCTATTCATATATACAATAAAGTTTAGCGAAAATAGTTTTTTTCCACCTGAAAATTATTTGCATTTAGAAAAAATTTGAAAGAAGACTAAAAGAAACTTTTTTAAGTTGGGAAAAAAAACAAAAAAATTATACATAAATATTTATTCAGGTGTTAATATTGAAAAGATAATACAAATACTAAAAAAAACATTTAATTTAAGCATTTTTAAAGAAAAAAAATTTTAAGGAAGCTTTGCATGCAATATTCAAGGCAAAAAAGTACATTAAACCAAACATTTTCTCTTATATATTTCTCGATGCCAAAAAAAAAATATTATCAGAGTGCAAAATGTAAGTCCAAAAAATTTGGTTTAATTTTTAAATAAATATTTCAATATATCATTTCTCATGTTACATATATATACATATGTAAATTCTGCTTGTATAACAATTAATGTCATTAAGTTTTTATTATATTATTGTTTTATTAAATTTTGAAACATTTTGTTATTATTTTTGACTAAATTTTAGATTTTGTGTTATATTTTATTTAAAATCATTTACAACTTATTTTAAAAGTCACTTAATTAAACCCTACATCTTTTTTGTTATTGTTTCTTATTCATTATATTCGCATATGCTCAGTTCTATACTGCAATATAAGGCTTAAGTCTTGTGTATAGGACATCGAAAAGAAATAATAAATAAAATAAATAAAAATAAATAAATAAATATTTACTTGAAGAAATTTTTGGATAAGTACGTTATTTATTTTACGTTTATTTACATTATTCTGCTTTTGAATGCTTAGTACTGCAATAGAAAATCGATGCCCGTATGTCAATTTGTTGTCAAATAATATGCCCTAGCGACCTAATGCAAAGACTAAATCTGGACGACATTTTAGTTTTTAGTAGTAAGGACTGTTACTTTTATTTAATTTTTTTTACGTGTTCATGAAAAGCTGAGCTACAACAAAAAAAATCTTTGTTTCTTAGACACTAATATTAATGCCTTATTCAAAGCAAAAACTATGAAAAGCCTTCATTAAAAACATATTTAATTTAACTAATACGTATATTCCACTAAGCACTAAAGTTTATTAAATGTTCATATGTGCTGAAAAATATTTGCAAATTTCACAAAAACTTTATCTAAACTCTGACACTTAACACTTCGCTTTGACTTTGGCAAATTGCAAATAAACCCAAATTGACAGCAATCAAATGCTGGTAAAGAATATTCAAACCAAAAGATGTTTTTCGAAAATATCGTTGAAAGTAGATAACAAATAGCTGAGGGAAAATTCTAAAGCATCGTAAACACCAACATAAACATGGTTGCACAATAAAACTTTAAGACTTGTTTTTTTCACATGATAAAAAGATATACGAAGGCGAATAAGTAAATACCCCTGTGTTCATATGTGTATGAAAATCCAATGTTATTTTTCCGCATACGAGTAAACATTTCAAGTTTGTGTGAATTTTTTATTTTTCACAAAATATCTAGAGGAAGCAAATACCACGTCATTCAATAAAAACCTTTAGAAATATAATTGAATATATAAAGAACAAGTAAAAGAAGATTGCGGGAATTCTTTGAAGATATAAAGCGATTGGAAGAAGTTACGAATGCAATAGTGTTGCAGGGATTAACAAAAGGATAACATATTCCTTTATTTTGTTTAAAAATTTTAAGGATATTGTTTGTTTTTCAATGAAGATAAAATATCTTGTAGAGAAAAAACAAAAAAAAAACTTAAGTAAAAAGCTAATAAAATGCATTTAATTAAATTTTAAATAATTAATTTAATTTAGTTACTGAATTAGTTTTACACATTGAATTTGGATTTTACAATATCAGGACAAAGTTTCATAACTTTTGAAAGGGATAATAATCAGTATTATTTAAAAAATGGTATCTAAACCAGGTGGAATCGTCCAAAATGAATAAAAATATTTTAAATATTTGCAATTCTTGCAATTCATATGGAGCTTGAACTAACAGTGCATGCATTATGTTTGCCTTTATATAATTGTTGTTGTTAAGCTTTCAATAAATCAAAGATTAATTTTTGTCCGTTTAGTTGTTTATCAATCAAAAGTTTAACGTGGAATGACTTTAATTTTGATTTAGTCTATTTGAAATAAGAAAAAATTATAAAACTCACAAAGAGTAATATGCAGTAATTAAGACTATTAAACAGTTACAATCGTGATACAATTAGTCAGGTAGCCTCACAATGCCAGCTGATTATTATTTTTGACATCATATCCCTCAATGCAATTAAAAAAAAAAAAATAAGATTCTCTCTTTCTTGGCATCGCAAATGAAAAACTTTATACAAAATTAATAAAAAATCCTCTCCGAACTAAGGCTACCTGATTAATTACATCATGGTTACAGTATTTGATTTTATATGAGATATCAATTACAGAAAAAACGAGTAAAACAGTAATATGTAAATGAGTTAAGCTTAAATAAATACTCAATAATATAAAACATTAAAAAACTATTAAATTTTGAATGGTTTGTTATTGGTTTCATACTGTCTATATGCTGCATTTCATTGGTGCCTATACCATATAACCAGTAAGCAAATTGAATGAGAATTCTGACAAATCCAAAAAACATTCAAAAATTTCTTTAAGAAATCAATAAACAATTTTTCATATAAATGTGTTTTTTACTGGTTTCTTGAAGACATTTTTAAATGTTTTCTGGATTTGAAATGATATTTCATGTTAGACTTTTAAATATATTAAAAGAGCTTAATGTAACTTAGTGCTTTACGAATGTTTTTATCTGTTTAGTAAAGTCAATTAATTAATTTATAAAAATTAATATTTCAATGTTTAAATATATCTTAATAATTAATGCAGTTTTATATCTTTCACACAAAAATTTTTAAGTAATGTTAAATCAAAAATGTTATTTTCAATTATTCAATATTAAATTGTAGTAAAAACTAAAACTATGAAAGGGATTTTCTGGTATAACCTCACATGGGTTATGGTTCGAAATCTATTACATTTTCTAGTTGAAAATTTGTAAGTTCAACAAGATTTTGATTTTTTATACCTTTTAGTGCCATTAAAATTTATAATTTTTAATAGAAGTTTAGTCATTAAAGGGAATCATGGTTTAATTAGGTTTACCGAAGAGTTTCTAACATAACATATGACTCTTTAACATGTAATTTGAAGCTGCTGACTGCATAATGTTGTTATAACGTTTTGTGATTTTATCTGCAATATTTTTCCTAATTTAAATAGTTAGTTATCTACCCAACTAACATCTAAAGAGTATATTGCACTAGTACTCTGCTTTTGATACCTTTACAATCGAAATGTATCAAACTGATTTTTGTTTTATCTACTCAATTCTAACACAAGCTGTTTTAGATCAGCTTCGGATTTAAAATTTATATTAATTATTTTAATTTATAAAAAAATAGTTTGTATATAATATATAATAAAATAATAAAAAACTCCGAAGTTGTGTCGATTGATTTTAATCCAGCTATAAATTAAATAGCTGCACGAAAATTCTCATCATTTTAAAAGTAGAATAATGGCTGAAATCTCTACTTAAAATCCTATAATAGTGTGCGAATGGGGTTGTGTAAATATTTCGCCTCTTTGACTCAAATGTCTAGTTTTTTAAATGGCTTAAGAAACATTTCATTAAATATTTAAAGTAGTTTTGATATATTGGTGCATTAAATATATATAAAAACACTATATTGCAAGTAAAAAAATCAGACCTGGGAGTGATTGCAAATATTATATTTTAGTAAACGTCTTAGCTCTATCGATATAAAAACTAAATCTAATACATAGAACTTGACAAAATCTTATCATAAAACTACACCTTGTATGGATTGCCTGCTCTTTAAAGACTTAGTTACTTTGCTGACCACGAGCTATATAATGCCCCTACTTTATTAAAAAAGAAATTTGTTTTTTAGTTGAACTATTGTATGGAAAATAAACAGCCGCCAGAAAATTTTCTTATTATTGGAGATGTAAAGAATCTTCAATCAAATGCCAAAAACAACTTTCTTTATACTCCCACTTATAAATTATTTTCCCGCTTTCAATAAAAAGTCCAACATAAAATAAGCATCTCAACAGCATTAAATTATTTATAGATAGATAACAGCTAACGCAGAGAACTTTAGGTTATCCGTGTTAAAAAAAATCGATCTATCATGATATTGAAGATAATGAGCCAAAACTGATGTAATATTAATAGCGGTTATGAATAAATACATCACTTTTTTTAAGCTTAAGGCATAAGACGGAAAATGAATGGGAAGCACAATCATAATCAATCAATCATCAATACTTCGTTTTTTTTTTCTTTTAGCCTCTAGAAACAATTTTTTGGAAATACTTATTTTAGAAAAACAAATTGATTACTAAATTTGATTAATGTAAGTTATGGATGATAAAAACCAATGTAATTATTAATCTTAATACAGATGTTCAATATTTGGTAGTAATGTCCAACTAAAGTTAGAGATTATTATTTATCAACCGATGAAATTTAATATACATATATCTTTAATAAAGTAATTTTTGTCTTTTTTTTAATATTTTCTATATTCATTTTGGGCCAATTTTTTTATTTTATAAATTTTATAAAGACTTTGCTACTACCCCCTTTTCTAAGAAGAGCAATAAAAGGGCGCTGCGGTTGTTAAAAAAAATTGTGATATAATTTAATCTCTCGTCATCAAAAAACCGTTTGTATAAAATTTGTTCTCTTTGTGTTCTGTAAAAATTTAATTTACAAGTTTCTTTTAATACAAATGCAAATAATGGGTATTGATTTTGGTAATTTAAGAGCTAAAATCAGAGTACAAAAACAAACAAAACGAAACGTTTCCAATAGTTTTGTTTCGCTCATTTAAAAGAATTAAAACAAACCAAAACAAAATCCAGAATAACGCTACTTGTATATTGTTTTCTATTGTTTTGTACTCTGGGTGCAAACTAAGCCAGAATCAAAAAGTACGCAGCTACAAAGTGAAACATAGAAAACAAAACAGTATAATACTTCTACAAACATTTGCAAACGTTTGCTGATTGATTTGCTCTTTACAAGAAAAGTGAAAGAGTTACAAAATATGTAAATGAAAGGGCAAACATTTGCAAACGTTTCAAACTTGTTTCGTACTCAAACGAAACATGCCGACAAAACAAAGCCAAAGAGCAAAAAAGCAATCGTTTCGTTTGCGATCTTTTGCATTGAAAAGTTTCTGGTATTGTTTTGCTCGCAAACAAAACGATTCAAGAAAATTAAAAAGTTTGTGACTTTGAAAGATTGTTTCGTTTGTTTTCGTTCACTGGCTAAAATAATACTTGTAACCACCAAGTTTTTTCCAAGATTTTTTAAGGATAGAAAACAATTTTTTATGTTTTTATTATTACAACGTACAAGAAGAAAACTGTTGCTTATTGTGGTATATTAAACCAGAGTTTCAAAAAGAAATCAAAACCAGAATACAAGCGTTTAAACTATTTCACTTGTTTATAATGACATTAATTTAATATGATCATATACGAAATGAATTGAGCCCACGCGTATCTGTCGGCACGGACAATGTTTGTCGTATTATTGAGAGATATTCCAGAAATATTAGAATTATTAATGTTTTTGACGAACTTTTATTTGTTATAAAGACAAATATTTTTAGTTTTATTCTGGCTCAAGTTCATTTTTTTAAATTTCTAAAACATTTGATTTTTTATTTGTGATAATGAAGTTGAGCCAGAATAAAACTAAAAATAATTGACTTAAAAAAATTATTCCAGAAATATTACTAACTCTTGTGTTGAAATAGAATTTTTAATTCATTGTGTAAATAGACCAGCGATACTTATTATTTATTATAGTTTAACAAAGGAGACCTCTGAAAACCCATGGGATAGTTCCACATATTTTAGTCTAAAAAACCATTGGTGGTGCTCAGAATAAAAAACTTTGATTCTATGAGACGAAGAATGTTTCTTGTAGAATAAAGTTCGTGTTTGATCTCTACCAAACATAGTTATAGGTTTGATCAGCAGATTAAACTTTATTTTTTTGGTATTACCCATTGTTAATAATATCAATTATATTCTTTTATCAAATCGTTTTCTTTTAGCTTTCATGGAATAAATATCTACATCCTAATATATTTACTTAGAAATTTTTTTAAATGTTTTTTTTATTTTTATTTACAGTTTTTTTGTCCAAAAATACCAACTCAATTTAAGATACTGTTTATATCCTCCCTTTTCCTCAAAACATAAATTTCATATTTTGAATATAAAATTTCATTAAATATTTAAATTTGCGCCATCCTTAACCAAATACTAAATTTCTAAAAACAAATTTAAAAAAAAAAATTATTTTTATATCTAACTCTCCCCCTTCAAAAGCTTAGGCTGCATCTGCTGTTGAGTTGTGACCTAAATTCCAAAGTAAAACGTGGCCTTAATTTTTAAATCTTACGCATTTCCATACAAGATGTTTTTCTATAATACCAATAATCTAATAAGTAATCCCCAGAAATACTTTTCTTCTACAAAATTATAACAACTCATACAAAATGGGTTAAGTACATGTTCATACATGTAAGTACATTCATGTATAGTAAGTAAATTCGTATGTGTAAATATTTAATAATACACACACACTCACACACCTACATATAAAATAATGCAAATGTATATAACATTGTACTTAAGCTGATTTCGAGTTGTTGTCTATGACTGAAATTTATTAAAATACCATGTAGTTGGTGTTGTATTCTATAAAAATTTACATTTCTTAAAGTAGCTCAAAATCGACAAACACATACCAGAAAACATGTGCATGTATGTAAGGACATATGCATTAGTATGACTACATGTATACCATATAAAGTACCATACATTATATAAATGTATGCAGACATGTAAACCATTCAAAAACACGTTTTGTTATAAGTTTTTTTCTTTAACATTTACACATTCTGACGCGAAGTCATATAAAATTAATTTTGAAAAATATTTTAAGACGAGGGTCGGTTAAAACTTAAGTAAAGATTTTAGAAATTCTTTCATTCTAAGAACAAATTTTATAAATCTTCTATTAATAAAAAGATAAACGTAAATATATTTTGTATAATTTGTTTAACTATTTCTTAATATTAAGTATTTTTCTATAAATAAATATTATTCGATCAGGTTTTTATTTACAAAAAAAAAAATAACAAATTATAAACTGGTGACAAATTTGTTCTTATCACATTTATATAACATTTTCACTTACAAATTTACACGAAAATATTTGAATATTTGGTTAGAAAAAAATTATAGAAAAATCTTTATATTATATGTCAGTTGTAAACTGTTTTAAGTACAAAATTTTAACTACCATCAATTTTATATGCGCTTACACTTGCACACAAAGTATCCCTGTTGCACAAAACTTTGTGAAAAAAAATTTTTTTTTAAACTTTGCAAATAAGATTTACTTCGACAATAGACAACAACAGTAACAACTACAACATTTGCAGCATTACCAATAAAATCGTATGAAAAGGAGTTTCAACTCTTCTTTTGCTACCTTTTTTGCCATAGTGTATCGATTGTCATACCTTTGGAGAACTTAAAATATTTGTGGCAAAATCAAAAGCCAATAAGAAAAAATGTAACAAAAAAGCGATAAGCAGATAGTGCTAAGGACAAAATATATGTTTGTTGTTGTTGTTATTGGTTAACAAAAGTAAACTGATTTACATATACGTGTGTGTATGTAGGTGTATGTTCTCTTATGTAAGAGAATATACAAAAATACTTGGAAAAAGGTAAAAGTTATCAGGAGATTTGAAATACAAATATATCTTGTTGTTTTAGTTCATATAGACTAAATTACAGTTTGTGTATGTTTATAAGCGTAATAGTTTTGGATGTTTTTACTTTTTACAAATATATAGTTTTTTCAAACATTTTTTTTTGTATTTTTACTTATGTTTCTCAAACAAATAAAAATATATGGCAAGAATATGTTAAAAAAAACTTAGGTAAGAGGCAAGTGTTTCAATGTTTTTTATTTAGTTTTTATTTGCTAAAAATTTACATTTTCCTAGAGTCAAAATTTTGTGGTTATTTCTGCATACAAATTGGTTAAATAAAACAAATATTTTTGTAAGTAACAGAAAGAACTAAATAAAATTTATGCAAAAGACTTATATGCAACCTGAAAAAAGTTTTTCTGTTACAGGCAAAACTTATGCAGTTGGGAAAAATTTGTGTTTTTGTTTTAATTTCTATATATATATATTTGAAAAGAAAACTTAAAAAAAAGAAGTTACTTTTACACTACAAATTACCCAGAAAAAAAATTTGCATTGCATTGTAATGTGTTTAAATGATAAAATACTGGGGGTAAATTACGGCATTCGATATCGAATGAAAATAAAAAATTCTAATTAGAATTACTATACCAAATGCACAGAAAACTCGATCGATCGAACAAAATTTCATTCGATATCGAATGCCGTAATTTGCCCCCTGAAGTTTTACTTCTTACTCATTGGCATTTTAACAGCACTTTTGTTTATAAATAGTGATTTTTATAACTTTACTTTAATGTCATTAAGTAACTTCTTACTATTAATAGATAAAGCAGCCTTTCAGATTACAAATAAGGAATTGAATATGTTATTACTTTAAATATATTATATAACACCTAGTTTTTAATAAGTTAAATATCCAACTGATTGTAAAGGCTTATATAACACCTTATTAAGCACGTATTTTATTCGGCTTCCAGAGAACAAAACTGAAGTTTTTACAACCGTACGTTACGTTTTACAGAAACACTAAGAACAAACCTTTAGAGTAAATTTGAAAACAGTCATGCATGAAACTCATAAACATTTGCCGAAAATCGAATTACTTACACTTAAAGTATGTTGGTCCAAATAAGAATCATAGAACTAATTTAAGTGGCTCTTAACAATTTTTTCAGCCAAATGTATGCACCAATTAATTTTTATAAGATATCCGATAACAAAGTTATTACTTTTAACAATATAATTTTGTTATTAGGAAACTAATTATTAGTAATGCAGATGGTATGTAATACTAATTGATAAGTATGTTATTAAGTAAAAGCAAGTCATTACCCAATTTTTGCTGGGTACTTTTTTTATACACTTCAATCAGCAGCAAAATTTCTTTTGTTTAAGCAACAAATAATTTTCCATGTAGTTTTGTTATGTGTTCAAACAAAACTCTCCTTCGTCAAATTATCTTCTCTTTAATTAAAAAAGTAAAAAAACCAATAACAAAATACAATAAAAATACTTTCAAGTTTTCTTTTTCTTGTTTGTCTTCTTGCTTAACAAAGTTATAATCGATTTTGTATTTGTATTCTTAAACATATTAAAAACATATCAATTTTTACGTTTCTATTAAGTTGACTTAAGTACTCTTGAAAAAACTAAGTCAAACATAAATATATGTTACAAATCATATAAGTACTTTTGCACACTCAAGGGAGCTACAATTAAGTTGACAAAAAAGAAGAAAAAAAACTTCAAAACTTCGTTATTTCCTTTATTGTCAAAAGAAGTTGTAAACTTGTTACATATGAATTTATTTGTGTTTAAGTATTTAAACTGATAACTTCTGTGTCTGCCTGTCACTTTGGAAGACATTTCGCGGTTGATACTTCATTGTATTACACAAGAAAAGTTTTTAGTCCTTTTAGAAGTTGTGGGTTTAGGTTCTGTTTTGGTTTATTTTAATTAAATACAAAGATTGTTTGCTTTTAAAGTTTTTAAAGGGATTAGAAAATTATTAACATTAATATGAAATGTGATAGATGTTGTGGAAGTAAAAGTTAATGAGATAAGACTTTACATGTATTTCCATAATGATTTTCTTAAAAGCAAATGTAAACAAGACCTTTATTAGAAAAGTCATTTAAAAACATAGAGTATTACATCCTTATTATAAAAATACCAAGAAATTTTACCAGTAAAGTCGTTAGCCTAAAAATAAAAAGAGCCAAGAAAAGAGGTCTTATTATTTGTAACTGAGTTCAATAATTAAAAAAAAACAACTAAATTTTTTTTAACGATTTTAGTGGAGTTCAGTAGTTTAGAGGCCGCGTTATGATATATTTAAAACTAACTTTTGTATTTTTTGTTAACAAGAAGTAAGAATTTCTATTCAAAATATATTATTATTTCATCAAAGTTTATATTTCTATAAAAAGATTTTTTTTCTTCACTTCAAATCAAATGAATAATTTTTTTATAATATTTGTCAGACAATTAAGCATATTTTTGCATTAAGTTATCTTAACCTTTAACAATTGTTTAATTCCAAAATTTTTAATATTCTAGCCTTCGTTTCTCTTTTTAAAGCCTCTCTAATTAAATGCGATCTATTTTGTTTAAGAAGTGCTTTGCGAAAATATAAATTTAACCCTAGAACGATAAGCTTACGTCTGCCAGCCATACACCTTTTTTATTTTATTTTTTCTAAGTCGTTTATAATAAGATAATATTTTAATGCTTATTTTTATAAATTATAAACCATATGTCTTGAAATCGTAAATTTATCTTTTAAATTTTTAGATGTTTCATAAACTTTTATATTAAAAATTAAATAAGAAATGGGCCATAAACAAATTTTTGGGGGACGCAGAACTTTTCGCAATATTGCAGAGCATTTTAAATACTCAAATTTATCTAGAGCTGTAAATTAACAACGAAATGATGTCATGTGCGTAAAAATGAACAATAGCAAGACTACTCAAGAAAAACCCCAAGAAGATGATATTTCAGCTGACTCGGCTATTAGTCGCCAAATTCATTAAATAAAATAACAACAAATTCTCATTAATTTTTCTAGGAGAAATACCGGAGCAGATCATTGAAATTATTGTTCCATAGTGATGCAAGACCATTGACTGGTAGTTGGCGTCCTTCTTTCTCATCATGGTGTTCTTTGTAATTGGAGGCTTTGTTTTGGGCAACATTGAAAAACTCATTTTAATAAACTCATTTTTTAATAAAAAAATATATTAATTATATTTTTTTCGATGCCCCTAATAAGATTTTATAATGCATACGTCTTTCACACCTATCGGTTTCTTTAACATACAAACAAATAACGTTATCTTTCTACAGTTGAAATTATTTTACATTATTCTTGCTTCAATGTGGATGTGACCAATCATCCTTTCTCAAGAAAATTTAATTATTTTTTTCCATTTAAACTTGAAATTATAATCTTCAAAAGCTTAGTTCAAAACCAACGTGAATAATAGAATTTGGAAAGTATGTTCTTTTATTTTTATTTTTCCTCTTTGTGAAGAAACATGTTACTAAGTTTAAGTTGGTTGAAAGTAATTTTGTATAAATTACGAACATTAAAAATGAAAAATTTGAATTGTTGTTAAACTGGTTTATGTTGCAAAATAATCAAAAAAAAAAAGGAAATAACTTTCTCTTGTTGCTAAAATTTAAAAATTAAAAAAAAAACATGCTTCTCTTATATAAACGTGTGTATGAACATTTAGTTTTTGGACGAGTTTCTTGTTTAACTGAAAATAAACTTGAACCAAAGAACAATATAAGAAATTAAAAGCACAAAAAATAAGAATAAATAAGAAAATAAAAATACATATAATTTTAATATCCATATAAACACGTATGTGTTAATATACGAGTATTTATTTACATACTTACGTAAAAAGAACTCTAAGGAGCCTGAGGCGTATGAGTGTTCAGGCTTAATGAGAGTGTAATAAATATTGCTCATACGTCTGCAAGCTTACACAAAGTTATTATAAGCTTTAAATTATGTGTACTTAATCGAAAATTTTATTTGGTAACGGGAATTTTTTTTTTATAATATAAAATACAAAACAAATAGCAGCCAGTTAGAAAACAACTTAATTTAAAAAAAAATGCTAAGAACTTAATTAAACATATCTAAACGGTTGTCAGGTTTTTTTTATAGAATGAGGTGCTTAGGAATTTACTTTATATTCCCTGTAAATTCGTTTCAATCTTTCCACATTATTACCCAACTTTTTATAATTTAAACTTTTGGTGTTTTTTCAAAAATTTAACAACATAAGTTTTAAGTCAGACGAAACACACAGAAAAAACCATTCCCCTGACAATTTTTTAAAATGGTTCTGCCTTAAGTATGCCATATAAATCATCTTTAATTAACTGCGAATTTCTTAGAAAATGAAGAACAAATAAAACAATGTCTACTGTTGAGAATGACAAGGAGTCTGTGTTTGTATGCACAACACTTTTAGTTGTTAATAAATGTAAATGTAACGATTTGTTGTTGTGTTTGTAATATCGAAGAAGCTCCACAGATACTTGGACTTACATGCAAATATGTAATGTCCTAGAATCATTACTCTTTCGAAGCACAAATAATTTTATGATGTTGAACGTTATAACATATATAATCCAAACAAATAACTGCTTATTAAAAGTTTGTGTGACTTTTTCAAACAGTACTTCAAAGTAAGTTTTTTGATCTATATCTTATAACATAATTTCTCACATTTTTAAGCAGACTTTAAGAAATTATATCATGAATAATTTTTTCTTCATTTAGGTTATTTAATATTCTGTATTGCCTTAACTAAAAAACAAAAACCACACTCTAGCCAACGGCGGTCATAGCCATTATCTTTATGACTTTCATTGTGTTTTGAATAATTAAATTTGCTTTTGCCTTATTATATTCATTTCATTTTGTTAACTAATTTATTAAGTGCTTATCTATTTACATATTTGGCGTATTAATTAACATAATTTTTCATAATTAAAAACCACTGAAATTGTGAATTCCCGCAGACAAATACCGAAGTCATTTGATATAGAAAAACCTACGCTTTCCGGAAATCTTATTTAACTAATACTGCTTTGGTTACGCCAGCTATGACAACTTTTTATTATTTTATATTACATTTCTTTATTTTTATCTTTCAACAAATTTGCACTTCTATGATTATATACATATACAAATATAAAAACCATTATATACAGACATACAGCAGGGGTCTTATCATTGGCTTTAAGCAAAAGTAACACAATGAAACATAATTGGTAGGGGACAAAAATGTAAATGGAGACTGTGGACATCATAGTAGAATATTAAATTCAAAGCCGCTTTTGTTAGCCTGTCATTTTGTGCAAATAACGTGCTTTATTTTATGGCTGTTCTCTATGTCTTAACGAATAATTATGAAGAAGCCATGAAGAAGGACCATAATTAAAATTCAGTTTTTTTCTCTAATGCTAAGCAGACAACAATTATTCACGTCAGTGTATAGCTTTCTATAGAAAACTATAAGTAAAAGTGTTTTTTTTTATTCTAATGCTGTTTTTTTATTATGGTAATTGGTGAATGTTAAATATAATTTTTTAAATAAAAGTATCTATTTTTAAATGCTTAACAAAGTGAATGCCTTCTGACACTTGAGTTTTAAATCTAGTTTGTTTAACGGGATGCACGTGTTTAAATGTAATTTATTAAGTGTTGGCTAAGTAGGTCAGCTTGAAATAGCAACGCTAATGTATGCTTTGAAAACATTTTAGAAATTTATTTAAAACATGATTTTTTGTGTAATTAAGAATGAACAATCAAGATCAAGATCATCATGTTCTTTTATTGGTTTTTAGGCAGGTTAAATGTGTCGGTTTTTATTTATTCGTCAGTGGAATTATAAAGTAAATGTCACACAATTTTGAGGAGCTGTTATTTATCTCTTACCAAACATCAAAATATTAATTTAAGTTATTATTAGATAAATATTAATCTAAATATATCTAATCTTCTAGACTTATTGTTGGTCTTAAACTTTACAAGAAAAATTGTCTTGTTTAATTTAAGACAGGTCTTGCCAGGTACTGCCAGATCTGATTAAAAAAATAAGCCATTGGTTCATAACTTTGTCAGGAGAGGCCTGCATAGTCCTACTTTTAAATATTCTTTTAAATACGAAAGTACTATTAAATTATTACGACAACTTCTATTTACATGCTACACAATCAACACAGATTGGTCAAAACGACGTCTAAAGTCAACTCCGACTGACGCATTTTACGTCGCACCGACTCAAATTTAAAACATTTTGGAAAAATGGATTCCTGTTCTTTGCCAACCAACTCTTATGACTGATCTAATTATAATGTTAGTGGGGTAAATATAAATAAATAATAAAATTAATTATCTTAAGCGATTGATATTACTTTATTCTTTTATTTTCTTTTTTGATATGTATACAAAAATGAATGTGATTAATAGATATATTTTGCAATTAAAGATAATTATTAAAACAAAATTTCTAGTCGTTTTAACGGCGATGCTTAAAGCTTTACTGATAAGAGTTTATGTTCTAATTCGAAAAAATACAAAGCCCCATCAAAATCTTTATATATTCAGGAAAATATTTTTTTAATTACTCTAATTTTTTTTTTTTTTTAATATATTTTTAATATTACTTATACAAAATTAAGTAAGAAAAACATTATTCCCATTTTTCTGGCATCTTAAATTGCATATAAATATATATATATTTTTAATATTTATCATTAAAATTTTATCACGGCAAAAATTTTTCATAAAATATGGCGGATATATGGTGCGTATCATGTACCATCATCCAACCACATTTAAACCAAAAACGAATAATAGTCACTTTTTGGTTGCACATACTTCTAAGGAAATATGACGGTCGTTTGGCTACCACAAATGATGTCGCTACGACGTTACAAGGTGACTAAAGGCAACGAGTCATTGTACGACCTCGCTACGTGGTCGAAGCATGGTCGGTAAATTTAAATTAAAATCTAGCGACCAGAAATATATCAAAAATAGATTGAATATGACCAAAATTACTAAAATTGGAACGATTTCCTAAAAAATTCGACCATTCAAGTTGCGAAAAATTCAGACTGTATTGCTTGGGTAACTATTTAAGAAAGGAACAATAAATAGTTATTAGTATAGATTCCCTAAAAAATGCGTTTGCTTGCCATCCACTTTTAAAATTTATAGTCCTAAAACTTTTAAGAATCAATTAAATATGATGAAAATTCGTTTTCTATATTGAAATTACAATAAAGATATTTTAAATATTTTTTAAATTGTTTTTAAAATATTTTTTATTTTAGGTCAATAAAAAAATATACAAAAAATAAAACAAGTAAGTTTTAAAATTTAGTACATAAAATACATAGATTTATAAAAAGTTTCAAAAAACTATAAATCTTCAAACTAAATATAACTCGTAACAAAGAAAAATTCTTATGAAATTTTTTTTTTGTTTAAATACATTTTTTATGCAAAGAATAGTCAACAAAACAAAAGGAAAAAAGTTCAGTTATACTACATTCGTCTAGGAAAATACATGGTAGTTGTTACGATATTAAAGTAAAGGATTTATTTTTCCATAAAAATTGAAAAAAACAGATTTAAGAATTTAACTTCTCTGATAACTCACCATAAATGATTTTTAAGTTCACTGAAGGTTTATTAAACATATTGGTCCGTATTCATAGTTACAAACTAAAGTGGGTTCTTTTTAAAAACGACTTTAAAATAAAAACCTCTTATTAACTCTTTTGGTGTTAAAGTCAAAAATAAAGTATGTTTTAAATTAAACCAATAACAACAATAAAATATTAAAACAAAAATTAGAAGTGTCAAAATTTTAAATGAATTTTAATTTTTTTTTATAAAATAATGAAACAGAAACGAAAAACCCCAAAAAAGACTACACAGTCTAATTGAAATTCAAATTTAATCTCAAAGATATTTCAAGTTTAAAAAAATAACTTACATTTATAAAATTTAAAGCTTCAAGTTTTTTTAATTCAAGCTAAGATTTGTATTACATTGATGGTAAGAAAAATTGCCAATTTATCATATTTTTTTTATGGTATCACAAAGAAATACTATCAATTTCAAATATATTTTAAAACATCTTTAGCATAAATTGAAAACACAAATGAAGTTTGACATGAATTTTAGTTCCTAAACTTGCATTCTACGAATGTTTTTAAGCTTAAATATAAATAAGGATTAAATATCAAGAAGAACAATTATAAAAAGAAAAATCTTTGACATGTTTATTTATTTATTTCTACGTAAACTAGAGGGATCCAAAATATTTTTTTAAATGCACCTTATTACATACATATATTTTCTTTAATATAATACATACAGTTTTATACCATCCATTGCATTTTTTGAAAAAACACAAACAAAAATATACACCAACAAAGACTTTCTTCATATTTCCTGATAGACGAAAGTACAACCACAAACACATGCTTCATTATCAACGCACTCACATAAGGATGGATATTAACATTCATGAACAAATAATTGCACATGTATAACTTGAGGGACGTGTAGGAAAACTTAAGAGATTTATCACAAAGTCATTTAAATGTAATTCATGTACATATGTGTGTATATATGTATGTTTGTACGTATAGACAGATGTGTATGTATATGGAGAAGTGGGTGTGCTACTGCTTGTAAATATGATTGTTTATATTTTACACACACACACACAAATGTGGTTCGATATGTAGAAGTCAGTTTTGAATACATCTATTTGTTTTCGACTGTCTGTTGCTCTGTCGTTGGTAACTCTAAGCTTTTTATAGCAAATGGTCACATATTTTCAAAAAACTCTTAAAACAGCAACAGTGGGATATAAATAAGTTAATTTAAAAATTTAATTTAATACAAAAGAGCAATTATAGTCAAATGTGCGTGCATGTGTGTGTGAGAATGAGAACGTGCACGGAATTGGATGGGTGGCAGGAAATTAATTTAAGTTGCTTTCAATTATATAAACCAAATAAAGTTTTTTTTTAAGGAAATTAAAAAGAAAACAGAACAATGGCACATAAGTTTTGGGTTAAATATTTTCATTAAAAAGAAATTGTGGGTTATATCAAACTCAAAAAAAAATGTTTAAAACTATTTTTTCATAAGACATTTAAAAAAACTTTCCCAAAACTTTGAAAATTTTTTGGCTTATAGAATCTTTTGAATTAATAAAAATCTTCTACAAACAAAACCAATATAATCTCACAATATTGAGGAAAACAAATAATAATAATATAAAAAAAAGGATAAAATTCCTTTAATCCTCTTATGTTTACTTTTTCCATTCAATCCTCTGAGATTACATCAACCTTTCATCATGTATTTTACAGCTTTTGGTCTTCTTTGCCTTACTTATATACAACAGAGACGGATGGACAGGGCAAACTAAGCAAAAAAAAATAAATATTTAAATCATATTCCTGGCATTTGCTGTCTGCCATACAGCATTAAGTCAATATAAGCCAACTGGATGACAATGATATTTTATTATTTATACCCTTTCTTTTACTCTTTAGTTTTTTTCTTATTTAAAGTTATTTGTTTTGCAGAATGTCAGCAAAAGAAATGGCACAGAAATAAATGTAATTTTCTTTAGTATTTTTAATAGAATAAATCATACGCCACAAAAGATAATAGAACTAAGAAAAGTACAAAAGTAATAATATTTTTTTATTAATAAAGTTTTCCATCGAAATGGAAAATATTAACATATGTATCTACTCATAACAAATATATCTAAATAAACAATATTATATATTGGAAAAAATGACTAGAGCTTAGCAAAACATTTTTTAAACATATGGAGTAGTTAGCTTTGACCTTAATAATATTAAATACAATTTTTTAAATTGTGTGTCTCTTTGTTTAGTAGTGGTGAAATGTTTAGCCTTAAAAACAAATTTTAATATAAAGAAAAAATTATATAATGTAGTATCTTTTATCGCCGACTAGTTCGCTGTAGGCACAAATTTACTTCATTAAAGATTTTAAAAAGAAAAACATCAGTCTGACCTGCAGTACAGACAAGACTTATATAATTTTTAATGACTTTATCTTGTTGATATTACAATTGTGGTCTGGGTTTTTGACTTTGACGACATCTATTAATTGTAGCTTTTTACCTTTGGTCCTCCACCAGGGTCAAATTGAAAAAGGCTTATACTTTTTTTTAAAAAAGTATGATGTCGTTGACCAAGCTTTCTGGAATACCAGTAATACAACAGAATCCACAAACAATACTATTATTGTAAGTTGTACATCCGACTTCCAGCGCAATAACATGCATTAGCTTTAATTAAAAATTCTTATTATTAAAAATATATTCAATAATATTAAAAAAAATTTTTTTTTTGCAATACAAAAATATGTGAATGTACTGGTTAAAACAATATTATCACAGAATACTTTAATATTCTATGACTGCCCCAAATATATTATTATTGTAGTTATTTATAGACGAGTGACTGAACCCTAACTATAATAACAGCAATCATTAATATGCTCATGTTAATCAATTACTTAGTTGTGATAACCGTAATGATTAACCGTAATGATTATCCGTAATCAAGTATTTAGTTTGGACAAACATAAAATGATTCTTGCAACCACATACATATATGAGCTTGATATTGGTCTAAGATATGACTAGAACCATAATATGTTTGTATTTTTTAAATATTCTGTAATCATGTTCCGTGACCACACTTAATCATGTCTTTCTTTGCGTTTAGTTTCTTGATATTCATCGGGTGAGGCAAATTTACATTTTAGAAGAAAAATAATCATTTGAATAGGTTTTTCGATAAAGACATAAAAAACATCAAATAAAATATATTGAAATTTCTATCCATTTAGAACAATTTGTTAACTGAAAGGCAAAACTGAAGCGGATATTTTTTATTTTTTAAAATCCTGAGCTGCTTCTAAAAACATAAGGTAGATTTGAACTCAGCAATGTATTTAAAGTAATATTTTTTGGCAAAATATTTGTTGAAGAGGAAAGAAATTTATACTTTTGCCCAGTGTAGTATGAAGAAGCTGATGAAGATAACTTAATAAGCTTTCTAAAAATTATCATCCTAGTTATAAGTATATGTGTTATCTTTAGTTGTTTTAAACAATAAGACAAAACTTAAGGAACGTTCAAATTTGATGGTAATATATCTTTAAACTAAATGCCGGCGTTAAAAAGCAAAAGTGTAATTCTTTCACAGCAAAGCAGATGCCAAGCTTATGGTAAATGGTTACCTAAAATATATGACAGTAAAATCGAATTTGCTTTATAAGAAAATTTTTAATTATAACATAAATTTTTAACATACAATTAGTTAAAACATCTATACTAAAATTTTTCTGTAAATAAAATAATAAAATATTTTTATCTTTGATATGAATTTTTTGAATATATTTCCTACCCTCATTAAGATGGCATTAACCTTACAAAGTACCGTGTCATAATAAAAAACAATTGTTTTATAGCAAGCTTCCCATCATTCATCCTATAGCATTCAAATAATTTCCTCTTATTAGTTAACAAAAAATAAGGCATCCGTTTTAGTTTAACAAATATTTAGGAGCAAAAATATACATTTTTTTATCTTTATTACTTGCTACTGTTTCTTTTATAAGTAGGGATTATCAATGTTTTGCAAAAAAAAAAAAAAANAAAAAAAAAAAAAAAACCGAAGAAAACGAACAACAAAATTTAATGTCAGTCATAAAATTAAGTGACACCCAAACTGTAATTAATTGCTGTGTGCCAAAAATATTAGGCGACCTCAACATAATAATCATTAAAGTTTAACATCATCATTTTCATCGTATTAAACACACAACTTTTAACATACAAACACCAACGACCGCACTTAATGACACACATTTACATACACTTATGCTAATACTTACAGTCGCAATTCTGTAAAACAAAATATATGAACTCTGTGGTTGAATGAGGGTAAATGTGCTGATTTGAAAATTTTTAGTGGCTTTTCACTTTATTTTTTTATTTTTTTAAATTTTGCTTTTCATTTGTTTCCCTTTGGTGTTTAAGGTTAACAAATGGAGAAAAAAAAGGGACAGGTTAAATAAGACAACAACAACAGAAAATTGCTAAGACTGTCAGCAGAAAAAAAGTTTAAACCATAGATGGATAATTTAATACTCTCACGTAGAATATACAATTGCTTTATTGTATTTATAACTTGATTTTACTGGTCGTGAATTTAGAAAATTGGTGTTATTGAAGATTGATTTCATTATTTTTAAAAATTAAGGTTACTTTTGATTTTATCTATGGCTATAATGTTTGTGACAAATTTATTAAATATCGTTTAAGCTAACTTCACACTATAATACTGAGTATAACGACATGTCATAGATTAAAATAAAATGAGAAAGTATAAACGTTTGAAGATAATATATAATTAGATATCAAAATAGGTATGGAATTTTGATAGTCGTGTGGCTTTCAAAACACTTATGATTTTCCATTGTAAGAGGTAGTGTAGATACAAAATATAATGAAAAAAAATGTTTAACTGATTTTTTGACAATCAGAACAAACATTATATCATTTTGCTTATACAAAATCCAATAAAAATCTAACGACTTTTAGAACAGTATGAAGCGACCTTTATCAATATTAATAATAATTCGTTTATGTGGTAACATATGAAAAGTAATGCCAACTGGATAAAAAAAATAAGGACTAAAAACACACATTTGGTTAGACATGTCAGATGAACTTTTCAATTTTAGGTCCCAAATAAGGCGTACATTAAAGGCGTTTGTTTATGGCTCAACATGTGTTATTGAATATCTTTTTATCTAAAAATAGACTGCGGTATTTTTGTTTTTTATCTTGCTTCTTAATGAAGAAAAGTGTTACCTAAAAAGTATTATGGAAAGCCAGTGTTTTCACTAAAACAACCTGTAAACATGGTTTGCAATGATTCAGATAATTTTTATTTGAAAACAAACAACGTATGAAAAGGCTAAAAAGTTATAAATGTAAAGAATAAAGATAATTACTTGATATAGATTTGCAACGCAGGAAAAACTTAGAAAATTATTTTGTGATATGTAAGGGATCCGAAAAGTACCCATTTTCTGTAAATAAGTTTTAAAAAAATCAATTGCCGTGTGACAGGTGACATCCTCTTGAAAGAGAGATATATTTAAAATTGTTTTGTTTCTTTTCACGAATTTTTAACCTGATGTAATTGGTTGCTTCGAATTTTGTCGTAAAACAACAGTAATGAATATTGTTACCCATGAAACCTTTTTGAATTTTAAATGTGTCTACAGTCAGTCAAATTATTAGGTTTGGAAAATATTTAGTATAAGATTTTAGTATAAAAACTCATTCATATAAAGTGGGGTATTTTCAAACGTTAAAAGAGCTAAAAAAAAACTTAATAGTGTTCAATTTGCCAAATCTATTGAAGAATATTTTCAGCGTTTTTATACAAACTTGTAACTTTTATTTTAAAATATAAAAATATATTAAAAACAATTTTTTAAACATAAATACATAAGAAAAAAGTAATCTTAATTAACTTTTTTTCACATATATATATAAAATGTACATGGATCAAGTTTTATCCTCCAAAAATCAAAGTTTGAAAAATTGTTCACATTTAAAAAATAAAAACATTTTGTACTAAAAAACTAGTAAGAGCGTTATATTCGGCTATACCGAATCTTATA